>VDFB02031691.1:0-60275 GCA_007258455.2 Sequoia sempervirens | reverse complement strand
GGCTTTCTATTTTTGTAATTCAGAAACTACAAAGCTGTAAAACACTAATTAAGCAATGTTTCTATAAATTGCTTAATTAGTTGTTATTTAAATGTAGTTAAATAGTGCACTTGAGTTGACATCAAAAATTTCCATTCAGAGTTGAGTTCTTGGGCGGATTGGGAAAAGAGATGACAAATTGAAGTTTTTATTTTCAGTTTCTAGCTATTTGCACCTATTTTTGAGGACTTTTTGGATGGACCCTTTGGAGATGGAAATTTTCCATCTTTTTGAGGCAGTTTAGAGAAAAAATTTGGCACTATTTTCTAGGCTTTTGCTTGAGCTCGAAAATGAGAGAAGAGTTGCTTTTTGGAGAAGTAGGGGGGCTGATTTTTCTATTTTGCATCACTGGGGTTAGTTGATAGCTATAAGTTTGAGAAATTTTGAATTTCTCGGGGCTCAAAATTATTTTTCTTGCTCTCATATGCATTGTAGAGAGTTTTGTAAACCTTTTGAATCAAATCTTGATGTCTTACTCCTTCAATTTCAATACAAGCAGTAGAGTTTTCCTTTCCCCATTTCTTGTCATGTACTTACAGTGATAATTTGATGTTATTTGTGATTCAAAGTGGTGAATCCTTCTATTGTCTTATTATTGTGGGTTGTGGGCAAGAATTGCGGATAGTTCAGGTTACATATTGTATTCAATGATTCACGAATATTTATGAAAAACACTATTGAGCTAAATGTCCTAAGGTGGATTGTGAGAGCTAATGCTTTAAGAGAGGTTGTTGTGGGTTAAGTTTTTCAAAATCTCAGAATATCTAGTTGATCATCTTAAGTTGTAGATTTTATTTTTCAGCTTTCTTCCTACCCCTTTCCTCTAAAAGTTCATAGGCTAGGTGATTAGCTAGAGGGAACCAACCCACTCTGGAGATTCGCTCTCACTCATTGATTGACCCAAAAATCAGAGAGTGTTTCCATGTTGAAACAAAATAGCCAAGCCTAGCTTGACTAAGGGTGTAATCTTGATTGCCAATAGTACCAATAAGGCTTTGATGGCCAAAGTGGGCTAGGACCAACTGAGGAATAGGAAATATTTGTGAAAAAACTATGAATGCTAAGTATATTTAAAATAGACATTTGATTAACTGTCTCTCTGATGTTCATCCTTTGGGTTCCTTGGCCTAGAAGAATATTTCCAGTCTGTAGGGGATGCTTAGGACTGGGATGAAATGGAAGATTGGAAATGGTAACAATATCATATTCTGGGAGGACCCTTGGTTACTTGACACCCCTCTGGAACAATATGAATTTAGGAATCTAATGAGGCCAGCACAACATTTCTTTGGTGTTTACATTAGAGATTACCTCCTTGGCCTACAAGGGGCCAGGAAGTGGAATGATCTGGTTCTTTGTTGTCCTTTATCCCCTAAGCTGAGCATCCTTTCCAAGTCCCTGTAGGATTTTCTCTCCCTTACTAGATTACCGTCATCCAACATGGTGGATGAATTCTTTTGGACTCATGACAAGCAGGGTGATCTTTCAGTTAAAATGACTTACAATCCGCCGACAGACTAGGGTGTGGTCCTTGATCTTTGGAAGAAGGTTTGGAATAGACACATGATCCCGAAAATAAACTTATTCTAGTGGATTGTCTTCATAACAGGATTCTTACACAGGATAATTTGAGGAAAAGGGGATTCCAGATCTCCATTAGGTGCTTGTTATGCAAGTGCAATGAAGAATCTATGGACCACTTGCTGCTACACTGCCCGTTTGATGTTGGTGTGTGGGAGGTAGATTTGGAGCGTTTGGGAATTCAGTGGACTATGTGTAAGGACATTAAATCCTTTATATTGAGCTGGTTTGGACCCTTCATTCACCCCTTACCTTGTGAGATCTAGAACTAGGTCCCCCCATTATCTGTTGGTGCTTGTTGAAAGAGAGGAACAATAGGATTTTAAAGAATATTGAGATGAGCCCGAAGGAGGTGTTTGGTATAGGATATCAGCTCATCATGAAAAAAAATTCACTTTTTAAGGGGAAAATCCCAGATAAAGGTCCGACTAAGAGGGAAATTATTATGGCCAAAGCTTGGCATCAAAACCTTGATGCCAATTCCTATGACAACTCTAGATCCATGGCTAGAAGGGACACTATCTAGAAACCTCCAGACCATGGTTGGTATAAACTTAATTTTGATGGGGTGGCCAAAGGCAACCCGAGTAGAGCTAGCATAGGAGGTGTTATTAGAGACTACAAGGGTGATTTCGTGGTTGATAATTACTCAGGGGGATTGGCATCCAATCTTCTATGATTACGGAAGCTAGAGCACTACTAAAGGGCATCCAGTTAGCTGTTACAATAGGGATTGATAATCTACATATAGAAGGTGATTCTAAGTCTATCATCAATGTTAACTTTGGAAGATTACTGGGGTGGAGTACTAAAGACATTTTATTAGACATAAAGCTTTTCGTGTCTAAGTTGAATTTGAAGATTGCTACCCACATATACCGGAAGGGTAATCAAGTGGCCGACGCTTTAGCAAACTTTGGAACCCATTGGAAAGTCTCTAAGTGCTGGCGTAATTTGGGGAACCTACCATCAGGTATTCAAGGTTTAATCCTTAAGGAGCAAGGCCCTTATTTGATCCATGATAAAAACTAATTATGCGATGTTATGGGCCTTATGGGGGGTCCACATTCTTGTCTTTTGGGCTACACGGATGGGTGTGAATGTTGAGGTGTCTTACAAGTGGAAAATTTTGAATAATGGGGCAGAGTCCATTTTCAAAAAGGCCATTATGAGGAATTATGGAGAGTACTTTTTGATTAAGGCCAAGTTGGGCCGTGCCTTATGTAATCTCTTTTTGGGGTTTGCGCTAAGCTCTCATATATCCTTCAAGACTTTTGATTTCAATTTTTATGTGACAAATAATTACGAGGTGAAGCTTTTGATTGGTCCTATCTTTTCCACTAATTTTCCTCCTTTACTAAAGGCCAGGATCTTAGGTTTATCTAAATTTGGCCCCGCCGCCATCTTACATTGGTACTTGTGCAAAAACAACGTGGAAGGAAAACCTTCCATTCCCATCATGTCTTGCTTACCTATCCACAAGTGCTTGAAGATTTTCATTAATGAGATCGCCAAGATTTCCTTTAGGGATTTAACTCCTCAAACGTGTGTTTTGTACATTGCTTTGATTTCCCAAGGCTACATCATTTGGCTTAAAATCTTAAGTGTGTAGGAAACCTATCACTTAACCAATTCCTCTAACCTTTTTCTCTCACAGGTTTTCTGGTTCTTTTGTGTGCAGAGAGGCAACAAGGGTGGCGATAGGGTGAGAATAGAGCCTGACAACTATGGAGAATTTCACAAGGATTTGTTGGTGTGGCACATTTGCATTGAAGGAAGGCTAGTGCCTCTGATGGAAAGTTTGGTGGGTCACGACCCTATTTTATCTACGTAATTTTCAAATTCATGGAAAGATAGAAGGGGTACCATGGGTGGTATTTACTTCAAAGTGAATAAGGAGGTGATTGCACAAGCGACGAGGTTGTTGTGTTCTGGTAAGAAGTAGTTGAAGCATACAAAGGCCCAAGATAATGAAAGTTTGAATGCCTTCTTTGTGGGTAATGAGAAACCAGTTTGTAACCAATTGGGGTTTGAAAGAGAAGCTCTCCTGCAGCCCTGGGACTAGGTTTGCCTCACCCTTATGAAGTATGTGACCCTTGAAGGTAGATACAAAACCTACTATTTCTATCACTTCCCTCTTTTAAATCACCTCTGGCACAAAATTTTGTTAAGCTTTCCTTTTTTCTTACTTAAGGACTTAGAAAGATTTGTGAGAAGTGCATTGAGGTTGTTGGCCAAAACCTAGAGGATACTCCTCCCCTGCCACTCCACCAAGGCCTCATTTTGAGGCTCTACCACTTCCATCTTATGTTATGCCTGACCAAACCCATTTCTATTATTCATGTTGAGGAAATTGAACCCCCTGTTGTGGCCAATATCTCTCGGTTGAGTCCAAAGGTCCCATCAGAAAAACCCCTTCGGTTACTACTAAAATTAATAATCCTAAACCGCATCCAATAAGTTTAAGGGGACTGCGGGGATTGCCCAGTCTAGTGTTGCGGCTAGTCTCTGTGAGCTTAAGTCAGCCCCTGCCAAGTTTTTCAACAAACCTACCTCTAAAAATAAATTTAAGGATGAGGGGAAGGGTTTGATGGAGCCTCCGGCCACAGACAATAGAGGAAATAATGTTGTGGGTAGGGACTCCAAGGGGGACACTATGGTCACTGCTACGGTTGAGACTAGTGGAAAAAAACCCATCATCAAGAGGTCTAGTAGGCTGGCTAAAAATAACAAGAAAGTGTAGGTAAATGACATGGAAATGGATGAAGAGCGGTCTGACAACAAAGGTTGTAGGGATGAGGAGGAGTATGTTGGAGGGCCCCACACCATTTCGGATTTTAGCAAAGTGCATAAGGAGAACTCATTTTCCCAGTCCTCAGACCCTCTGGATGTGGAGCGAGCTAATATTGAGAAGACTATGGATAAAGGGGAGGAGCTCCATGTGCTGCAGGAAAGGATGGGAAAGATGGACAAGAAATTCAATGGATTGACCCATTTCATTGTCAAGTTAGTCCACAGTGTTACCAACACCCTCTCTGTTGTGATGAAGGATGAAATGGACAAGAAGAGTGTTGAAGATGGCCCCTGAATGGGTTGGGGATGATGTTGTTAATCTCCTTTCTCAAAACTGGGAAAATGCTAGTTAATATGTTGTTGCCGTGTAGTGTGTCTGTTGACTATTGGTCCACTGTGTATGTGTTTTTTGGCTTAGTTGTTAATGTTTTTTGGACTTGATCTTTTTTGGCCCTAGTGGCTCTCCGTGTAAAGGGTAAAATACCCTGTAAATTTTTCTTATCGTATTAAAAACAATTGAAAAACTTTATTGGCCTTTGGTTTCTAATTATCTTGGGTTGGTTTGTTGAAAATTGACAAACTAATATGTCAAAATCACTTACAACGTATTGTTGGCACTTGTTTCATAGTAATATTATTTTGTAATAACATTGTGTGTATCTTTTCATAAATTAAATTCTAAAGGGTTTATTATTGATGTATTTGATGGATATCTATTTTTTATATGGTTAATTAAATACTAAAGGGTTGAGTGTTGATGTATTTGATATATACACTTCACCAACTTTATGTTCTTTGCATCCTTTATAATATCTTTATCTTCTCTCTTCTTTTTTCACTATAATATAATAGAGTTGATGTTGTGCTTATAGTAAAAGAAGAGTCAAATGGCCTTTAAGGGGGAAGTTTTGGAGGTGAGGATGAAGAATATATTTAATACTAATTCCTTGGTGGTTTTGGAAATGTTTAAGATGGTCTTAGGGAAAAGTTTCATAGAAGATGAAAACAAATTCTGATTCAATTTTATTGTTGCCTCTTAATTTGTGGAAATTATGCTATGAAAATGGTGGTTGAAGCTCTCATTAAGCCCAAATGACACATGGGTCTAGAATTTTTCTAGAGTGTACCATTATGGGGCTTGGTTTTATTGAGTAGGAAAAGTGATCCTAGATCCAATTAGGTTAACTGGGATCATCTCCTTTTCACTTGACTCAACATTAAACATTAATTGACTAGGGTTTTGATGACTAGCTTTTTGCCATAATGGAGAGCCAATTCCCTAATTTTTATATTTGTATTTGAGTTATGAGTATGATAATTTCAATGTGTGATTTGACAATCCTATTTAACATACAACCCTAGATCTGAAAAAGTAATTTAACAGAAAAACAAAAACAAAAAGTTATAGAACAACTTCAGATTTGAGACTGATACACAAAGAGGAACTTGTAACAAAAAATTGAGTTAGAAATAGCTGGTCTAGGGAATAGTGAATCCTATATTGGATTCTTGGTTTTTTTGATCTAAAAGTTTCAAGATTTGGATTAATATTTGCACATTTTTTCTTGATACTGACACCTGTTGAAACCTCTAGATTTGACCCACACATATGAAAATGGGGGAAAAGGTTGTGTTGTATAAATGCTTTCGTAAGTAAAACCTCTTGTTGGTATTTATACCTCCATGTACAATGATTGATGATGATCAAGAGGGCACACCCTTGGTCGAGAAAAGGCAAAAACACCAATAATTGACTGAAATTAATACATGAGAAATGATAATGTTACCTTGATGTGAAACCCTTAATGAAGTTATGTCACACAAGTTGCCAAAAAAATTGATTAATTGATGCCTTGATTGCTTGATAAACCTAAAAAGTTAGCTCACATACACAATAGATTGTTGAAGCTAGCATGTAGAGGATACCTCAATACATATTCATGATTTGGCATACTTGATCAGAGTAACTCCTTACACATAAATTGCTTCATTCTTCTTGATGTCTTGCAACTTGAACTTGATTGATGAAAGTGTTGTAATAATGATGCCAATTATGCTCTTGATTTCCCTTGACTGATTTTTTAGGATCTTCAATTTAATTATTAAGTGTGTTTCTAGGTTTTGCTTATTGTTTCAAATGATAAAATGACTAGTATTTATATGTAATTATTCTAATTTGCCAAAAATAAAATAACGATGGCCAAAAAATGAAATTTTAAATTCAAATAATAAATTATCAACATCAACATATTTAATTTTTTTTCCAAATTAGGTGGTCTAGGGCATAATGTACCATAGACTAGATCCACCTTTTTCAACATTTAAAAGTACCAGGGGAAAAATATCAAATGCATATTTTGATTTCCCATGTTTGATTTTCCAAGAATATTTATAAAATGGGTAATTAATGCATAATTAGGTCCAAGCACATAGGGGGAGAAAAACCTAGTCTGAAATTGTCAAGGGTGACAATTTTTGACACTATATTTAGCCCCCACTTTAGTGAGAGTATGAACTTACACCCAGACTCACACTAAAGTAAGCATATGTCAAGAGGGGTCTCATTATCCAAATATTGAAGAGATAGGATGGCGTTGAATCTAGGGGATATGCTAGCCCCCAAGATTCAAGATCTTATGGCAAGACAACATAAGGACAAAGGAACACACATGTAAGAGATGCAATGCAACATTACAAACATGAAGCATACACAATGAATACACAACACAAAACATAATATAATACAATTATAATGTGAAGTAACAAAGTTCAAAGCTGACACGATGCAAACACATAACAAACACAAGACATATAATAACCAAAAACAAAAAAACACAAGGTTAGTACTAAAAGGATTCAAGTTGATAAGGTAAAGAAACCTCAGTCTTAAATATGTCTCAAATACCAAACAACATCCATCGAATGTGTTATATGAAATGGTTCTATCATAAGGATTTTAAATAACTCATCAAACACATGGCTTCACTGGCAAGCAAGGTGTGTTATGCTAGGTGGCCATGTAAAAAATTCTCAAGTTCATGAATCAAAAAGTTTCATTAGCCCAAATCCATCGACTATTTTTCCAATCACGCTTCATGGAGTGCATAAAGGTTTAACATCACGAGGGATGAACCAATGCTCAACATCACAAGGGATGAATTGATAACCATGCTTCAAGGGGAATTATACACAACACCACCACCAAAGGGTTATGACAATAAGTCAAATATTACAAGATGTCTATGGAATGGATAATGGTGATATACCCCCCCTTAAAATTCCAACATACTTTCTATGTTGTTATTTTAAGGAAACAAGAGGTGAAGAGGGGATCCTTGAAAATAATACATACCTACAATAATAGTTATCCTTTCCCCCCAAGTATAAAGGAAAAGACAACTATACAAGGGAATATCATGTTTCTACCATGGAAAAATATGGTTGCACTTAAGATTGTACCACCATGAATGACAATGAGAAAACACAAGAAGCTAAAAATGCCACATAGTGAGGAGCAACACCATAGGATAGATCATTATTGTTTAGAGTGATTAGGTGCATCAACATATGGAAGAGAACCACAATCAAAAAGTTGTATTTTATTATTCAAGTCCTAAAATTAATTGGTGAAATGACCATTCACTTGATGATATGCACAAGAGTTATTTCTATAAAATTTCTTACATGTTGGAGGAGGAAGATTAATCAAGCAGGATTTGAGAAGCCTTGAAAAACATGCTCTTGGTTTTATAAAGGTTTAGGAGATAATTTTTTCTCTTGTGAAGAAAATCTTGCTTTCTTACCACAAGAAGTCATAAATGTAGTAGATGATGGCATATGAGATGAAGATGGGGAAAAAGGTTGGAAACCTAAACCATTTTTAGAAAGGTATGGTATAGAATTCACATGATCCTTAACTACTTGTTCCATGTTTTTATTATATCTATTTTTAGAATTTTTTAAAAATCCAATCCCATAACACTCTTCCAACTCAAATGTAGAAGTATTTTCTAAATTCTTATGAGAATAATTGATTCTTTCACAAGAATGCATGTCCTTTTTAAGCTTTTTAAAGTTAGGAATTGCCAACACTCACAGGATGAAAGCTAAAGAGCCCCCATCACCATCAAGGGGTGATGTTTTTGGATTTGTTGATGTAGAAGAAGTTTGAGAAAATGAAACATATGACTATCTTAGGTTTATCTTGTGAGAGTTTGTACTCTCCAATAAAGGAGGGCATAAAATATAATGAACCCCAATCATCAACAAAACATGCAATATCATGATCATCATTTGTATTTGACTCTTTGGAATTTTGTAGTGAGATTTTAGACTCCCCATTGAAATTAGGTGTAAAATATAATGACCCACAATCACCATGTAAAATTTTTGTTATAGGTGAAATACAATCATCATTATCTTCAACATGTATGGGTTCCACCTTTGAAATTGGAATCAAAGTATTAAGAGAGCTAGAAGTGTTATGTTTGGATTCAATTTATGAATTATAATTTTGTTCATCTGCTTTTACCATATATATCTTGTTATTGTATTTATATTTCATCTCATGGTGGAGAGTAGATGGGACTACCTTCATGTCATGAATCCATAGTCTACCTAGGATAAGATTATATGAAAGAGGTTTTGGCATGATATGGATAGAGGTAGGAAAAACCAAAGGCCCTACCTTAATGGGTAGTGTGATCATCCTCAATGATTGTTTACTAACATTATCAAATCCATGAATAAAAAGATCATTAGGTTCTATAAGATTCTTATCCACACCAAGTTTATCTAGAAGATCCATGTTGCAAACATTAAGACCTGATCTATTATCAATAATAGTATGTCTAGCTATAATTATATTAATTCTAACTATTATCATTAGAGCCTCATATTTGTTTTGGATCGCAAGCAAGGGTAGTTCATGTTGAGGGAAGGTAATATCCAACTTTTTTATTGCATATAATGAAACAAGGCTACTACATAATTCAGTTTGATAGAAGGTGAGATATCAATCTTCTGCAAAGTATCTTGGAGCATCTTGTGGTATGTAGGTGATGTTTGAATCAGGTTCCAAAGGAAAAAAATTGTTGGAGTATTATGAAGTTGCTCAAAATGATCATATTCTTTACCACTACATTGAGGAAGGCTAGGTGGGGGTGGGAGATATGGTTGACGTAGTAGAATGGATGCTGGTTTTTTTGGTTGCTTATTAATTCTAATGTTATATGTGTGAGTAATTGTGTGATAACTTGGTTTCTTCAACACATCTTGTTGCACATGGTTACTAGTGAGATATTTTTCAAAGTTTAAGATATGGCCATGAGGTTTGGGAGGTCCTATAATGAGAGATGGTTTAGGAGGTCCAATAATCAATTGTGGGTTTATAATTTCACCTTGTTGGAAATATTCTATCAATGGAGGATGTAATTTCAATTTTGAATCTTCACCTGTACAAGCCACCTTACTATCATTTGAAGGAGGAAGGGTATCAATTATTTCATCTTCTATTCCATAATATCTTCCCAAGAAGGAGGGGTGTTAGGAGGGAAACAAACATGATTCTCAATGATGGGATCCTCTTGCACCAAAATATCCTTGCAAGTAGAAGAGATATTGGGAGAAGAACTAATATGATTGTCATGATTGTAAATTATTGCATCCTCTTGCACCAAAACACTGTCTCAAGTAGGGGAGATTTTGGGAGAAGAATGAAGAATAGGTGAAGTGGGGTTAATAAATGTTTCAATGATTTTATTTTATTCCTTCAAAATGTTGTCATAGGTAGACAAGCCATAGTTTACCATATCAAAACCACATCTTTGAAAATAAAACATGTTATTTTCCCTATGGATCAAACTAGTGATGTACAAAAAAATTAGACAGGTTTTAGAATAGGCACCAGAATAGGAACCAGATCTAGAAAAAGAACACTAACAGAGATTTTTACATCAATTTTTAGCCCCTGGATAGGGGAACATTGTGCCCTTGAAAAAACATGTATATTTAGAAAAATAAAATTTTGGAAACCACCTATAGTGTTTGAGGGTCTTGTGTTTCATAGGTTTAGGTCTAGAAGTGAACTAAGCTCTAGAAATTCACCAATACCTATTTTTTCTATATGAAGCACATGTATACATGAAATTTTTGTTAGAATTGTGAAAAAACACAAAACCACGAGCCACAGGATCAAACAACAAACAAAGACACCTTCCACACAAGAGATCTACAAACAAGAATTACTATATTCCTCAAATAAGAAAAAACTACATAATGCAAGAGACTAACAAAAGATATGAAAGCTCGAGTGATAATTGCAATGAGGGTTGAGTGTTCTATAGGAGAAAAACCCAAAAAAATAAAAGCACTCTTAAGTTTAGCTTAAGTGCATAATAATAATTTAGACTAATAATCAATTAAAGAGTAATTAATTATTAGCTAACGCATGATTACTCTAACACCCCCCTTAAGATGAACTTAGGGAGTAGCTAAAGACCCTAAAAAGAATAAATGATGGGTCTCGACAAACAAGGCCATGTTAGGTACCCATGTACAAACAAAAGATGTATCACAACTGGAGAAAAGGAGAAAAACCATAGTGGGAGAAAACTCCTCTCCAAAAGAGAGAAAGGTGAATGAAGGACTGAAAATCCTCCAAATCAAGGTGTGAAGGACTGAGAAGCCTCCAACAGAACAAAGTACCAAAAAAGAGAGGAACATGTAGAACATCACAGAAGCATGAAGCTATAGATTGCTATCAAATGATGACTGATATGGTGCTAAAATGAAGAACCTCCTCTGAAACAAATGATGATTAGGATCAAGATAACAAGAATCTGCATGAGTGTCCCAATGACACTACTCGAATCAGATGGAAAACAAAGGAAAAACATCTAGAAATTGAAGATACAAATGTCAAGATCAAGGAGAATAAACTGCATGATTGCCCCCAATGACACTACTCGAATGAGATGGAAAACAAAGGAAAACATATGGAAGTCAAAGATACGGGTGGTACAGGAATCTGCATAAGTGACCCCAACAAAACTACTCAACATGCAAGTCAAAAATGCAGGTACTAAATAATCTAAAGAACTTTGATCATGAGAGAGACAATAATCTACATGATTATCCCCAATGACACTACTCAATTTGGATGGAAAACAAAGGAAAACATCTAGAACTTGAAGATAAAAATGGCACATGAATTTGTATGAGTGACCAAAAATGACACTACTCAACATGCAAGATGCAAGTTGAAAATATAGGTACCCAATAGTCTCTGATCAAATGAAAATGGAAGGTCACCTCTAGAAACACGAATGTAAGAATTTCCATATGGTAAATGATCTGACTCACTAAAATGCATGTAACCAACCGTTGATATACGCTACATCTGAAAGTACATAGGAACAAGAACTAGATACGTAGATCAATCCAACTACGAAACCAAGGAAGCATTTGCTCCAACAGTAGAAACTCCCCCATAATGCTGAAAAGGGAGATCCATGATAGGTACACTAAAACTATGTGAAACCAATATGTGCATGTAGGAGAAACAACTTGCAAATAAAAGGGTGTGCAAACTAAGGCACACATGCATGAGGCAAGAATCACTAGGATTCACTACTGTCGTGGAAGGAACACTCACTTGAATAAGGTATGATGGAAAAAAAAGGAAAACATCAACCCCCCCATGGAACTTTATATCATAGTGTGAATACAAAAGGCACAACAAGATGTATGAAATCCCCAAAAAGTATACACCAGAATGGCACTTTATCTCAGTGCGTCCACAAAAGAGATGCATGAAAAAATTGTCTAAAATTCTCAAATAGGACATAATACTAGAAATACATGTAGAATAGCCAAAATCAAGTCATCCCATGCAAGGAACAAGTTTCTAGGAGCTAAGATGTCCAATTAATTCACTAGAGTAAAAAAACACAAAAAATTGAATAGAATGTACTTGGAGAGTAATCTGGAAAGATTGCATGGATGGGATTGAAGAGCTCTGAATGATGGTTCCAACATCACTAGAATTGTGAAAATAAGAGAAACTAGTCAAAAGTTATGAGCTTGAGACTAAAAACAACACATTTGACTTCAACAAGGTATAAAATGCACCAATAGTAGAAAAAGTGATGAGAGCCACACCACTGGAAAGTTGGTGGAACTAGCTTTTCGATGATATCTCATTCATTAAAATCCAACATCATACGCCCAAGTTATGGCCAAAAGAAAAAAAAAAACCCTTTAGGGAACAAGGAGGGGTCAAGGGGGCCAAGGTACAGTCTGAACCACTGATGTTAGCATGATGTCATGGTAACGCCAATAGAATATTTTAGGGAATATTCCCTGTTGCAAAAAAAAATCTGGTCCCCTACAAGTCAAAAATTTCCAATATATTCTCTATACTTGACGAAATATTCCTCTGTTGCCCTTGACAAAAACTAGCCGTAAAAGTGGACGGTCGCTGAGAAAAAGTTGTCAGATTTTTTTTTTTGCTGCCCAAAAAAAATTTATGCCACCGATATTTTATAAATCCCTGCCAGAGACTTAAACCCCGCCAATCAACTAAATAGCCACCAACTGTGGATTAATAAGCCCCATCGGTGGGGTTTGTGGGACCCACAGGCCGACAACCGCAAGTACCTACGGGTAGCAACAGTAAATGCACCCCACAATAAGTAATTCTGCCTTTTTTTAAAAGTTTTTTAATTTATATTTTTTTAATATATTTTTTTGAAAATTCTAAAAATAATAGAATTTTAAAAAAATACAGCTGACCTTATTTTTGCAATTTTTTTCGAACGGTGTGAATGAATTCGTACAGGGGCCCGTATGGGCCCCTGTACAAAAAAAAATTTCCTTAAAAGCTTCTGACATCAAAATAGGGAAAATATATAGTCAAAATTTGTGGAATCGTCCACCTGAACCCAATAGTGAGGTCCATTTCATGTCAAAATGCTCTGAAATTGCAACTACCCTCCGATTCTAGAAAAAAGGCAACCGCTTCAAACCCTCATAGATTTGACCTCAAGAGTCCAAATCAATCCAAACAAAAGGAAAATCTAACTTTCTCGACAATTCTGAATCCAACGGTGAGGTCCTTTTCACACAAAAATGCACCAAAAAATTCCCACCTCCAAAATTTGCAAAAAAAGGAAAGGGGATTAAGATATGAAGCCTGTAACCCTTGTCAAAGAAAAAATCCTCATAAATCAAGAAGGGGTTCACTGAATCCACACTCTAATACTATGTTAGAATTCTGAAAAACTACAAAACCATGAGCCACATGATCAAACAACGAACAAAGACACCTTCCACACAAGAGATCTGCAAAAAAGAATTGTTATATTCCCCAAACAGGAAAAATCTATAGAATGCAAGAGACTATCAAAAGATATGAAAACTTGAGTGATAATTACAATGAGGGTTGAGTGCTATATAGGAGAAAAACCCTAAAAGCATAAAAGCACTCTTAAGTTTAGCTTAAGTGCATGCGAATAATTTACACTAATAATCAATTAAAGAGTAATTAATTATTAGCTAATGCATGATTACTCTAACAATTTTTAATCTTTTTGGGATAATTGAATATGTTCAAATGATAATTTTTAGAAATTGAATACTCTAATTGACTGATTTTTCCAAAAAATACAAAAAAAATGCTTTTGATTTTTTTAAATGAAAATACTATGCAATTGTTTTAATTTTTCTATGTTTTTTACTATAATATGCATACATAAATGATAAAATTATATTGTAAATGAATTCCCAATGAAAATAACTTAGATCTAAGCCCTAACAAGGAAAAATAAGATATAAAATTATGTAGTTTAAATCAAATTATTTGCAATATTTCCCTTTTTAATTTTGATGAAAAAATAATGTAAGTGCAAATTTTTGAAAATTAAAGAAATGCAAAATGTCAACAAGATATTCAAAGAACTTAGGTTTTGAATTAATTTTTAGAGTTTATAAAATGAAAATCATAAAATTACAAGTGTAGGGTACATCAGGTTCACCAAAATTTTGAGTAGGAAAAGTGATCCTAGATCCAATTAGGATAACTAAGGTTACCTCATTTTCACTTGACTCAACATTAAATTATAAATTAACTAGGGTTTTGATGATTAGCTTGCTACTATAAAGGAGATCCAATACCCTAGTGTTTATGTTTGTTTTTGAGTTATGAGTATGATAAATTTGATGTGTGATTTGACAAGCCTATTTGACATACAACATTAGATCTGAATATGTAGTTTAACAAACAAACAAAAATGGAAAGTTGCGAAACACCTTCAGATCTGAGACTGAGACATAGAGAGGAAATTGTAACAAAATTTTGAGTTTGAATTGGCCGGTCTAGGGTGAAGTACACCCTAGATTGGACTCCTTTTTCGGATCTGAAAGTTTTGAGATCTAGATTAAGGTTTGCAATTTGTTTCCTAAGACTTTCACCTACTGAAACCTCCAAATTTGACCTGCAAAAATGAAAATGGGGGAAAAGTTTGTGTTGTATAGGGGCTTGCCTAAGTCAAACCCCATGTTGGTATTTTTGTTAAAGGATGCAAGACAACTGAGAGGGGGGTTGAATCAGTTGTCACAAAAATTCAATTTTAAAACTTCAATATCCATTTCACAAACATATTGTTCTGTCATTAAGCATAAGAGATGCAAAACAAAAAGAAAGATAACACACTGAACACCAAATCTTACATGGAAAACCCAATGAGGGAAAAACCATGGTGAGGATTAACTCACAGTATAAAGTTGTTCTAGAACAGAAAAAATTATTAGGCTCACTACCCAGAAAGGACTCACTGTCCAAATACAAAAGCTCACTGCTTACAGGGAGGCTCACTGCCTACAAAAGATTTACATAACAAAAGAAGGCTTTACAGCCAAAATGAACTGAGAATAGTGCACCCAACAAGTGTTGATATAGTTTCGGTGATGCTCAATATACTGACTTGACACACTTCATTATATTCATTTACTTTTTCACTTTCTACTGCTTCATCAGTCACACTTCTTACTTGCTTGCTCTTCTTCATTATTCACCAAAAACATGTTCAACATTTGCATATATATACTTTATCTAACCGCAAGCATCAATTAGGTCAGCCTAATTAGATGCACATCATATTTACCAAAAATACTAACAGTCAGCTTCAATCATCCACAAAATATTTCCAAGAAGTAATTCAACCTTCCAACATGCTATATCAAGTCAACATAGAACTAGGATAGGTCGCACAAATATCTGCATAGAAAAATTAATTCACCATTTTATAATTACCCCAAGAATTCGACCAAGAATAGACTTCAAGCAAAAAGCAATAAACATTTTGTTGGTTTCCACAACATTGTACGAGCACCAGAGCACATAATATTCTGAACATGTATGCTTTCAACAATTATAAGCAATTTCTCAAAACTGTGAGCAATAGCTGTTGACTGCGGAGGAGTGCGCACAAGAATACCAGAGGGAGTAGCATGAATTCTAGACCAAAATACCGTACCAAAATACCGAATCAGCCATAGTCTTAATCTTGTAATCTCAACATGGTGACATCAATGACAACACAAAAATTATAGAGATAGTCAATCTTCTTCATTTTTCCAACAATCTCCCCCTTTGTCATTGATGGAAACATGGAATAAAGACTTCTTCTTCAAACTTTCCTAGCACAATCTCTCTCACTACAAAAATTCTCCAATACTAATCTCTCCACCTAACTTCAATCTCTCCCCCTTTGACATCAATGGAAAAGGGCAGCCAAAAAGGGTGTACACAAATTTGAACATGGTGACATCAAAATTCATAATTATTCCAAAAAAAACTTCTAGATGACCAAAAATTTCTTCTCCCCTTTTTCTTCTTAGCAAAAACAACAAAAATAGAACATTCAGAATTCAAGTAAAAATAACACTTTTTACCTAAAAAAATTTCTTATATCTCTCCTGAAGAACTGGAAGCAGTTTCTTCCAATTAAATGTAGTAGATTGCATTCAAGTGTAGATGCTTTCCAATATGCCCAATAGAGTAAAAGATGGTGAACAATATGAACTTTGTCCTTCAACATATTCTACATCAGTAAGAATTTTGGATAGATAGTCTAACTGGACCTCAGCAATTTCCTTAAGAAGCCAAAAAGTCTTAACTACATCATCTCTCTGCCTTTGCACAACAATCAGTTCAGCTTGAAGTTCACCAACTCTCAATCTTTGCTTTCCTTCTTTATCTTCAAATATGTCAAAACTCTTTCCAATGTTGTTTACTTCTGACTCAATTGCATCAATTTTACTTCTGAAATTGTCTACTGTAGCAGGCCACCAGAGACAATATTTGTAAATGTTAGATATTTCTTTAATGCACTGCTTTGTTTCCACAATCAGTTCAAATAATCTCCCTTTAGCTTTATTACACCTCTTTTCAACCAAAGCTTCAAACACTGGTAGATTTTGACCCATTTTTCGATGACTGTCCATCGGAATTTCGACGGCTGTTCGTCGCTATTATTGCGTCAGAATTTTGACGACATTTGAAATGTCAAAATTCTAACCTGACATCTGTCAAAATTTTGACAGACGGTCGTCAAAAAATGGGTCAAAATCTACCAGTGAAATTTACATCCTTCGGGACCTTCAAGTAACATTCTTTCTTCAACAATCTCAACAAGATTTTCTGGCAATGAATTAGAAACAAATGATACATCAATACCTTTCTAAAGTAGGTATTCTACCAAAGCATCATCAATTTTTAGTCTGTCAATAGGAGATGTTGCACTCCATAATTCACCAAGCTTCTTCATCTTTCCCTTAACTAACATAGAATGGATGTCATCGGAGAATACATTCTCCTTCTCTTCTGAAATGTCAATGATATCTTCAGTTATAACTTTCTTCTTCTTCGATTCTGGAGGGGATTCACTAATGATAATCTCCAATTTCCTTTTACCAGAGGAAGAGCCCACCTCAAACTAAATCGAAGCAGATATACCAGAGCAAAGATTTGATTTCAAATATGTGAAATAAGACTTACACATATTTGCACTATCTAACAACGCCTATAGATACATGTAAACTTGTTTTCCAATAGGATTTCCGTATTCACATACCACATTATCTCTTCCTGGCAGGGAACAGAAAAAGTAAAATACCAAGCATACCAACAAAGATCCGAAATGAAAGGGATAACCCTCAATTACCGACATTTGAACATTTTCAGAGAGATTCTCAAGCAACAAGCTACACAAATCAAATTTCATGTTCTCCTTAACCATCATGTGTGTAATATGAACCATAATGGTTGATGTGGAACCTTCACGATTTCTAAAATAGACCTTGTAAGAAATGTTGTACGCCACATACCTCACAACCAAATCTTCAAGAGTGTTTATCAATAAAGCTCGTGGGTCTTTTCTCATGCCAGTCAATTCCTCCACATCTTTATACTTTAAAATTTTCTTTTCAAGAAGGTCATCGATACTGCATAAGCCAATGATAGCCTCAATCGCTTCCTTTGTAACCAGGTAGGGTTTTTCCAATACAATGTTTCCATTCTTGAAATGATTCAATAAGAACAAGATAAACTCCTTATCAAAAATCCACGTAAATTCGCTCCACAAATCCATGCTTAGGGTTTTGATGTTCTATAATTCATCTTTATTCAGCCCTAGTTCCATTTCTTTCATTTTTTTTGTGGTCAAATTCTTCTAGCTCAACTCCTTTCAGCTTCAGAGGGAGGACATCACTTGATTCTTTGTCCATTTCTATGCTTTCTTTAATTTTTTATTCGAAACTTATTCATTTTTCTTCTTCTATTCTTTTTACAAACAGAGAAATGAATTCTTCGATTATCTAAGTTAATTTCTTCCAATTCCTTTCAGAATTGCTTCAACTCGCTTCAAGATTGCTCTAAGAGTGCTTAGGTTCTTCAAATGCTCAATTAACCAAGAAGACTCTCAAAATTACAACTTATACACCATTGAATTTACCCTAATCATGCATTAAATGCGGCAAGCATCAAAAAGCTGCTAAAAACATCTTTTCCAACACAAAAAACCCTAATTCGATCTGCAACCTTCCATATCAGCATGATTTCTTCTAGTTCCTTTTCCAAAAATTTTGAATATTCATTTTTCACATTCCATCCTCGTGCCAACCTCTGACACGCCATACAACAGGGGGTTTTATAATTTTTTTGATAATACTCCCCCTAAGGCCATGCTAGGCCTAATTGTCAAATAAGTCATCTATACCAGAAGAGAGCACAAAAACATTAGTATATTTAGGATTTTCTTCTTCATTCTCTTTCTTTTTCCATATCTTATTCATCTCTTGTTTCACCTCTTCCTTGTCAATCTTTTTTACCGGATCATTCTTCTCTACCGGAGTAGACTACTTTCCATTCTTACTTCTGCAAACCTTTGAGATATGTCCAGGTTTATTATAGTTATAGCAGACAACACTTTTTTTGATTAGTATAGCCTCCATTACCTCTCGACCTACACTGATTTGCTTTGTGTCCAAATTTGTTGCATGTATAGTAGTAGCCATTAAAGGATTGATTTAGTAGGCATTAAAGGATTGATTCATTTTGTCTCCAAGAAATTTGTTCATCATCATCCTTCTAACCTGATATCTGGACTCAATAGCCTTATGTCCAAACTTCTTGCATGAAAAACATTGTCCAAAGAAAGAGCCAGAAAACTAATTTTGATTCATTCTGTTTTTGTACTCTGTTGCTTTATGACCATATCTATTACAAGCAAAACAAGTACCATTAAAAGAGGGATACCTTTGTGCATTAGGTTGTCTCACAAGCTATCTTCTTGCAAACTTCCTCTTTTTCTTACCCTTGTCCTAAGTCATCTTATTTCCCTTAGAACTTTCACTTGCATAATTTCCAAAACCAGCTTTGTCTTTACTTGATTTTTTTCCAGCAATCAATTCTTCAAGCTTATTGGAGCTAGATTTGAACTTGTTTTCATAGAGCTTTTCCTTCTCCAGCTCAATCCTTAGGTTCACCACCTCTTGTTTAAGTTTAGTGCATACATCAACTTTATTCTGCACCATTGTATTCAAACATTCTTCAATTCTTTTCTTTTCTTCTATGGACATCTTCAGTCCAATTATCTCTTGTTTCAGCTACTCACTTACTTCTCTGTGCCTTTCCTTGAATTTCTTCAGTTGTTCTTTCAACTTCTGGACACATTCATTTGCATCATCAATATTTTCTTTCAGATCTATGTTTTCTCTTTCCACTTTGTCAAGATCCTCAAGAGCAGTATAGAGTTGTCCTTTATCATCCATCTGATCGATCTTCAGGATTCACCTCAAGTGGTTAAGCTCTTCACCAAGGAACCAAAGCTCTGATACCAATTGTTAAAGGATGCAAGACAACTGAGAGGGGGGTTGAATTAGTTGTCACAAAAATTCAATTTTAAAACTTCAACACATATCCATTTCACAAACATATTGAATTGTCATTAAGCATAAGCAAGAGATGCAAAACAAAAAGCAAGATAACACACTGAACACCGGATTTTACATGGAAAACCTAATGAGGGAAAAACCACGATGAGGATTAACTCACAGTATAAAGTTGTTCTAGAACAAAAAAAATTATTAGGCTCGCTGCCAAGGGTTCACTACCCAAAAAGGACTCACTGTCCAAATACAAAAGCTCACTGCTTACAGGGAGGCTCACTACCTACAAAAGATTTACATAACAAAAGAAGGCTTTACAACCAAAATGAACTAAGAATAGTGCATCCAACAAGTGTTGATATAGTTCTGGTGATGCTCAATATACTGACTTGACACACTTCATTATATTCGCTCACTTTCGTACTTTCTACTACTTCATCAATCACACTTCTTGCTTGCTCGCTCTTCTTCATTCTTCACCAAAAACATGCTCAACATTCACATATATATACTTGATCTAACTGCAAGCATCAATTAGGTTGGCCTAATTAGATGCACATCATATTTACCAAAAATACTAACAGTCGGCTTCAATCATCCACAAAATATTGCCAAGAATTAATTCAACCTTCCAGCATGCTATATCAAGTCGACATAGACCTAGGATAGGTCGCACAAATATCTGTATAGAAAAATTAATTCATCATTTTATAATTACCCCAAGAAGTCAGCTAGGAATAGACTTCAAGCAAAAAGCAATAAACATTTTGTTGGTTGCCACAACGTTGTACGAGCACCAGAGCACGTAATATTTTGAACATGTATGCTTTCAACAATCATAAGCAATTTCCCAAAATAGTGAGCAATAATTGTTGACTGGGGAGGAGTGTAGACAAGAATACCGGAGGGAGTAGCACAAATACTGGTTCAAATACCGAACCAAAATACCAGATCAGCCATAGTCTTAATCTTGTAATCTCAACATGGTGACATCAATGACAACGCAAAAACTATAGAGATAGTCAATCTTCTTCATTTTTCCAACAATTTCTACCTTGATCTACAATAATTTATGATAATAAAGAGGGCATGCCCTATGTCGGGTAAAAGCTAAAACAACTAAAATTGACTAAAATTGATAAACACCAAATGATAATGTTACCTTGATATGAAACCCTTGATAAAGTTATGTCACACAATTTGACATAAAATTTTATTGATGGATGCCTTAATTTCTTGATAGACCTACAAAAGGTTAGCTCACATACACAATAGATTGTTGAAGCTAGCATGTAGAGGATAACTCAATACATCTTCATGATTTAGAATGATTAATCATAGTAACTCCTTGCACATAAATTGCTTCATTCTTCTTGATGTATTGCAACTTGAACTTGATTAATGAAAGTGTTCTAATAATGCTGCTAATTCTGCTCTTGACTTTTTTTTAGGATCTTCAAATTTCTCTCTAAAATTGCTAAGTGTGATTCTACGTTTTTCTTAATATTTCAAATGATAAAATGACTAGTATTTATAACAAGTATTTTGATTTCCAAAAAATAAAATATCGATGGCCAAAAAATGAAATTGTAAATTTAAATAATAAATTACTAACACCGACATATTTAAATTTGGGGCCAAATTAAGCGGTCTAGGGTACAATGTTCCTTAGACCAAATCCACCTTTTTAGAGTCAAAGTGTTGAGGGAAAAATATTAAATGCATAATTTTATTTCCCATGTTTTATTTTACAAGAATGTTTATAAAATGGGTAATTAATGCATAATTAGGTCCAAGCACATAGGGGGGAGCAAAATCTAGTGTGAAATTGTCAAGGGCAACAATTTTTGATGCTATTGGTTTCTATAGTGGCTTTGGGGTATGTCTTACTATCATTTCAATTATAATAGTCCTTGGGTGTCATTTATAATTGAATTTATGGGGGATAATGTGGATGAGCATCACCATCATGCTCATTAGGATCTAGAGTTTCTAAAATCCATCAATAGGGTTTCCAATGCTGACACTATAGATTGGTATTTTCCCTTCATTTTGGACTTGAAGTTCAATGAGGAGTTTGATCCCTAATTTCAATTTTATTTGACATGATGTTAAGTGTATGAAGATACAACTCTTTGTTAGTATAGTTTATGTTAATGTTACATTTTTTAACCAGACTTATCAAAGTTACTATAAATACAATATAAACTTGGAACTCCACAGGAGCAACCATTTTTGTATCTATTTTCATTATCTTTTATGGGATATGACTCCATCAAGTATACTCAGAAATACAAATAATAATATATACAAATTATTAAGGTAGAAAATAAATTATAATTTATATTGAAGGCTAAAAAGATAATGATATTTTATATCATTAATAATTTACATCATTAATATCTTGAAAAGATATTGGTATTTTACATCATTAATATCCCATCCTTTCTAAATATTAATGTATTATGAGGCATGAGCAACATTAGTGAATAGTCATTTCCTTCACAAATTTCTATGTGATAAACAAAAATACCTATCGTTAGTGGCTATAACGTCAAAAATTATCACCCTTGATAATTTCACAGTAGGTTTTGCTCCCTCCTATGTTCTTGGACTTAATTATGCATTTAACTACCCATTTTACAAATATCTTTAGAAAATAAAACATGGGAAATGAAATTATGTATTTAATATTTCCCTCGACACTTTCAACCCTAAAAAAGGTCTTGTCTAGGGCACCCTACACCTTAGACCAACACTTTTTGCTCTAATTTTGAATATGTTGGTATTGGTATTCTATTATTTGAATTTCCAATTTCAATTTTTGGCTATTAGTATTTTATTTTTGGGAAATTAGAATAATTGCATATAAATACTAGTCATTTTATCATTTGAAATCCTAGAAGCACACTTAGCAATTTTGGAGAGAAAATTGAAAATCCTAAAATCAGTCAAGGGTAAAATTAATAGCATTATTACACCACTTTCATAAATCAATTTCAATCTTGCAAGACATCAAGAATAATGAAATAATTTATGTGCAAGGAGCTAATATGATCGATCATGCCAAATCATGAAGATGCATTGAGTTTTCCTCTACATGCTAGGTTCTACAATCTATTATGTTTTATGATCTAATATTTTGCAAGTCTATCAAGAAATCAATGCATCCATCAATCCACTTTTGTGGAAAGTTGTGTGATATCACTTCATCAAAGGTTTCACATCAAGGTAGCATTGTCATTTATCATTCATCATTTCAGTCTATTATTGTTGTTTTGACCTCTTCCCGACTTAGGGTACACCCTCTTGATCATCGAAAATCATTGTACATGGAGGTAGAAATACCAAAATGAGGTTTGACTTAAGAAATACCATATACATCACAAACCATTCCCCCATTTTTGTGTGTGCAAGTTAGATCTGAATGTTTCAATAGGTGGTAGTCTTAGAAAACATAGTGCAAATCTTAATCCACATCTCAAAACTTTCAGATCGAAATTTAAGTAGGTGTCTAGTCTAGGGAACATCACACCCTAGACCAACCAATTAAGGATCAAATTCATAGTGTAGGTTCCTCATTTTTGTCATTTCTCAAATCTAGGTTAGTTTTGTAACCTTTTGTTTTCATCTATCTGTTAAATTATATTTTCAAATCTAGGGTTTTATGTCAAATAGTCTTGTCAAATCACACATCAAATTTATCATCCTCACAACTCAAAAATAAAAATAAACCCTAGGAGGTTGTCCCTCTATTTTCAATAAGGATTGCACCCTAGCCAAGTTAAACTTAACTATCTTGTTGAAACATGGAAACACTCTCAGGTTGTGGGTGACCTATAGTGAGAATGAATCTCCAGAGCGAGATGGTTCCCCTGGCAGATCACCTAATCTAAATGAGTTTTCTGAGAAAAGGGTTAGAAGGAAACTTGAAAATGAAATCCTAAAACCTAAGGATGATTCAAAAAAAATTAAATTGACTTTGATGATTCTACTCACAAACAATTTCTCAAAACTTTAGCCCTCACAATCTCACTTGAAACATACAACTCAACAGTAATTTGTATGAAGGATCAAACTGAACACAATCATACAACCTGAATTATATGAAATTTTGTACACAAACTTACAATAACAAGACATAAAAGGATTTAGTATTTTGAATCACAATGTCATCAAATTGATACTCTAAATATGAGACAAAAATATGAGAAGGTAAGCTCTGTTGTTTATTGAAACTAAAGGAGTATGCAAGATCAAAATTTGAGTACAAAAGTGTTCACAAACTCTCTACAAATGAACAAGAGAGGAAGAAACAATTATCTAAATTGAGAAAAATTAATTTTTTCTCCAACTTATAGCTCCAAAATGTCTCCAATAGTGAGAATAGAAAAACTGGCTGAACTACATCTCAGAATAACAACTTTAACCCATTTTCAAGCTCAAGAGAAAAACTTCAAAATTAGTACCATAAACTGATCCAAACTAATTGAAAAAAATGGCAACTTTCTATCTACAGTAGGTCGATCCAAAAGACACAAAATCAAGCTCAAACTAACTGAAAATAGGTCTAGTTTGCCCATTTTTTTCCCATTTCGCCCAAGTGAACTCAAACTCTAAAAAGAAAGCTTCTATCTAATTGCATTTTAAAATAACAAACATTAAGGCAATTTATAACAACATTTCCTTAATGATGTTTTACATCATTTTCAGTTGGAATTTACAAAATAGAAAGGTTCTAATTACATTTGATTTGATTTTTTGTAAAATAAAACCTTCCTAATCTGAGCCTTTGATCTTCAAAATCAAAATATACATCTCTTTTAATCTTTTATTTTTCTATAAAAAATCAAAAAAAGGCTAAGGTTCATAGTATTGAATTTACCTCCAAGGTCATAAAATAAATCAAAGGCATAAGGACATTTTATTTTCTAATAAAAATCAGAAAAACTCAAAGGCATGTTGACTTGCTTTTTTTTTTTCCCTAAAGCCATGAAAGCTAAAGCACAACTATATGATTTTCTTAAAAATCATAAAAAAATGCAAGCATGAAAGGCTTCGACCTACAAAATAAAGGGCAAGGCACATATGATTTTCTCAAAACATAGGAATTACTAAGGAAAAACATATTGTCATGGAAGAATTAGTGAAGGCCTTGATTTTTTAAAATAATGTGACAAAAAAATGAACTTGAATTATGGAAAAAGCCCTAAAACAAAACAAGTTGAGCTCCTCATCATTCACCCTCATTTTGCACTTGGTCACTTTGGAAAAATAGCTCTACATACCGCCATGAACTAGGATTTGAGCTTGGAAACTTCACCCTTTTTAGTTGCTCTCATGTCAACCTTCTTTAGGGAATCGTTGGGTAAGTTGTTTTTGTGAAAAATTTGAGCACAAACCTCCATTTCGAAGCATTCCTTGGCCTCTCAGCCATGGTTTTCCTCTCTTTACTAATGCATTTTCTCTTTCTCCTCTCTGTCAATTCCTTTCTCTGTTTAGAGGCCACCCTCTAAGGAATTTTTGAAGCCTATTGCCGAGCAATTTGAAGGAATTCTCTCTACAGCAACTCAAGCAGACTCTCCAATAGTCGAGCTCTATATTCCTCTTCATTTTCTATTGCCAAGAAACTTGATTCAATCCCAATGGATGTAGAAATGATAATTTCTATTTTTATTTTCTGTACATTTTATATCATTTATAATGAAGCTTTTTGGGTCTATTATCAAAATGAAGGCTCTCTACATTTTGAAGTTGTAGCTTCACAAAACAATTGATTTGTGAAATTCCATCATATAAAAAAATTGTGGGTTTAGTTGTCATTTGTGAAGCTCTAGAAGAGAAATTCCTAGGCCACAACATTACTCTCTTCCTCTTGAAACCCTATCTCCATTACAAGGCTTTGTTTTACACTTTCAAGAAATGCATTTCTTGTTTCTGAACATGATGGGAAGTAGATAATATTGTTTACCTTTCAGGAAGAAAAGAAAAACATCTCCCACTCCATTATGGGCTTGCATTTCCATGGCTACAAAAGCTAGAAGACCTCTCCTCTCATTAGAATGATACTTTTCATATTTTCCCCTTTTGATCCTATAGACAAGGTTACTACCTCTTAAACCTCTCTTACAAAAGCATTTGTTCTTTTCTGCATCTAATGATTAGAGACACCATGCTGAAATTCATTTCTCTTATTCAGAATTCATATGACTACAATGCATGCTTACTACTCTTATAAACAACATAAAGTTTAAAATTATGTGAATGCACCACTCCCTGCTTGTCATTGCTTGTTTCTATAATGGAGAATGGATTCCCTTTATCTTTCATTCTCTGCACTCTCATTCATTCCTTCTCTTTTGAACATACTATTGATAAGGATCTTAACACATGATCACAAGGGAATTTGGCAATGAACTCAACAAAGAAAGCACTTGCTTAAGACTTTTAGTTGTTATTGTGATTGCATTATCAAAAATAAAGCATCACTTTGTCTTTCTCACTGCCCCAAATCGAAATGCAACAAGAAGCTCTTCCTTTGCGCTGTGACACATTACTCCCTTTGGCTGCCCACTATGGTATTTTTTGTAATAAGTGCTTTTTTTTTTAAAGAAACATTGAATAGTTGACTCCATGTATTATTCCTTAGCCACAGTCTATTGTCTCTTATGTTAGCATGGTTTGTTATTACTGTACCTTCAAAATGTGCACTATGAACCACTTAAACAACAGTAAACATTATTACACAACAACAATAAGATATGAAACATAATGACAATCATCACTTAATGAAGCAAGAACAATGATAGCATGAAAACCTTCTATGCAAACATGAATCCTTCAATGAGAGATAGTGTATTTTATTTTTCTCAACATATTATTGTGCTTGTATGATATGAATTCAAAAGAACTTCAACTATTACTATTTTATTGGTCTTTTATAGAACTTTAGATTGAAATGACATGGCTCCTATTTCTTTCTCACTAAGTGTTGCATAATGAAGAAGCTTTAAATTACCTCTTGTGTTGTTTCCTTTCACATTGGTTTCCTTTTCTATGAATGTATCTCTTATTAAGAGTATGAAGTCAGTAAATTGTGATATCTTCATAGGAAAAATCACCAATGTGAATGGAAATAGTATCCATGTGGTTAGGGTAAGCTTCATTATGGCACATTTCTGCTTCATGAAACAACATGTTGGACTCAACCCTTGTGGGAGCCACATTCCAACCCACATGCTATAATGTCAAAGAGATAAAACCAGCAATAGAATTTCACCTATACCTACACAGTGAACAAACATGTTAGATAATAAAATAGTGAAGCTCAATGCTCCTATGATATTTTATTTTTTAGGCTCTCTTGCATACTTCTAATGTTTATTCAACTAATTCAATACATCATAGGAAATGTACTATATTTCTATTGATAGAGCACATATGAAGACTCATATCCAGAGCTCTAACAAATTTTCTCATCATGATGCAGGTTCAATCAAGATCAGGAGCAAGGAGGAGGAGCTGCAATGAAGACCAACACCAAACACCAACAGACAATGATGGATATGTTTTTTCTTATATGCTTCATTTCCTTTCTTTATCTTCAGATGCATAGTACATTCTTTATAATGTGTTGGTTCAACTATTCCCACAGCTTGTGTGGGACACTTGATCTCTCTTTTCTTTCCAATGAAATTGAAAAACAACATTTTTTGCAATCTCGTACAATTCTATGTATACTTATTTTGCAAGATGAATGTAACATTGTGAATTGAATAAATAATTATAGAATTGAATGAGAGCAATATCTTATATTTTGTGTTCATGTACTCTCCTTTATACCTTAATATAATGAAACTATTTCAACTTTTCCAATTTGAGTTGTAGGTGAAAAATTGGCAACATTTTTGGCAATTTCTGTTGAATGCTTACTTGCTAAGGATATAGACCGGTTTCCTTAAACAATTCATTGGGTGCAGAGTCAAATCTGCCCCTTCTCAAACTCAGAAAAACATGAAACTGAACTGCAAACTACTCTAAACAGCAGTAGAAAAGCAAACTAAAAGAAAACTAAAAGGCCCTGGTGGCCAACAAACATGTGCAACAACACTTAGGGAAAGAAAATAACTTAAATGAATGTTCCTTAAGCACTTATTAGTAGAAAAATACTATTCTAACCTACACTAACCAGAAGTGATAGTGTTCAAACATGATCGTTCACTGATTGTGAGAAATAAATTCCCTTTCTAATTAAGAAAGGTTGCTTTGCAAGGTGATGAGTCAACCAAAAGAGATGGGGAAAGATCAAATTACCCAAAAATTGCTACAACCCATTTTCGAGGAGGAAGAAATAGTCACTTACCCACCTATCTTGGTTGGTGAACCAATGATGATCAAGTGGGAAAGTGGACTAGTTGTGCTCATCTTGGTACCCTCTTTGATGCTCTAGATTAGTGTCACTATGGGGTCGATCCCTCTTGTTGGCTTCCACCTGAGCTAGATGCCTAATGGGACATCCCCTTGAAAGATTTGGGTTGGAAAGAAAACAATACAAGTGATCAAGAAGAAAAGAATCACCTTCATCTTTAATTGAAACATTAGCCTCAAGCTCCTTTGTATAACAGAAAGGAAGCTCCTCCAACCAGCTAAGATCATGTAAATCAGCTTCATGAAAATTTTCTTAACATTTGGCCTCTTCTTCCAAAGGATTTAGCTGCATGTTTTCCCTAAAGTCCTCAAACTGATCAATTTCAACTTGTTCCACCACAAAGAGGGCATGTTCAGAGACTTGTTTCACTTTGTTGTCCTCATCATGTGCTTGATCTCCATAAGAATCTAGTAGAGTAGCAAGATCTCTACAAGTTAGATAGCTAGGATCCTGACACTCAAGAATTGAGGTGTCTTGGAAGGACTAACTCTCTTCAATTAGTTCTCTTAACTACTCTTCAAGGGAAGCTACCTCCAATGTTTTCATGACAGCTTTACCTTTATCAATTGACTCTTCAACCATCACCCCACTTTGCTCTATTTGATCCATGCCTTCAATCTCTTGATTATGCTCTATTTTAGGCATGTTGTCAAGCATACCATAGTCTTGAACCTCCACATCAACGCTATCCTGACTCATTTTCTCATGGATCAACACTTCGTCAATGTGATCCTCGTGCTCTTGTTGATCACAACTTGTCAATTTTATTAGCTCACATATATTCTCTTCGTCAATAGGAACAAATAAAGGAAACTCTTCAAATAAATTAGTAGAAACAGGCATCTCAACATTCTTCACCACCTCTAGAACCAATTGTTCCTGGTTTTCCAAATCTTCCTCATCGTTGTACCAGCTGGATACCTCAAAATAGTTATCAATATCTAGTTGTTCCAGTTGGTCTTGGTTTTCCAAAAGTTGCTCTTTCCCCTGACCTGTAGCTACTGCAGGTATGAGTATGATTTCCTCATCTTGGTCCACAAAAGAAGGCAGTTCATCTAGCCAAAATATAGAATCCTCCTTCTCACCACCCCTTTCTTTCCTTTTATCAGCTTGAGGTGCATAATTAACCCTACAAAAATCCTCACCTTTCCAATTCATTAGTGCTACATCATGTTGGCCATATGCAAGATGAGAACCCTATTGTTTTGGATCCTCCTATGTTGCATCTTGCTAAACAACAGTAGTAAGATTATAAGGCTGAAAAGGTCTAAGGTTGAAGTTTCTCCTTGGGCCTTGAGAATTAGCTTGAAAAGATGGCCCAATTGGCTGATTAGGCTAATATGGGGTTTGATGGGGTTTATGCTCTTGGCCAACTTGCTTCTTAATATTGAAAAATTCATTTCTAACAGTCTTGCTAAAGGATTGCAGCAAGCGCTTTAGCTCTTGAATCTCTTTAGTTGGGTCTAGAATAGCATTCTCTTGGGCTCCAGCTTGGTATCCTATTGTTGGAACTAGCAGGACAATAGCTAAAGGGGGTAAAGACACAGGTATAGGTGACTGTACTTTAGGAAAAATGGGCATAGGAGACCTTGGGGCTATTTTTCCAGCTTGAATAAGGTATTTTTCTACTCTAATAGCAATATCATAAGCGATAGGAAGTGTAAAGCCACCCATAGATTGAATCATCACAGAAATTTCACTATTTAAAGCCTTTAGAAAATATAGAAATTCATGTTGGGGTAAAGGCTTTCCCATCATTGGAATCCTATCCCAGGTCCTCTAGAAATGGTAGTTAAAATCTGACATATGCTCATGAGGATCCCTCTTAATAGTACTCAACTACTCCAACAAAGACATGTGATCAAACTTGTCCTCAAACTGCTTGTGCAAGCCATCACCTAGTTGGTCCCATGATGCAGCTGAATTTGTTGGAAGACCTCTGAACCACTGCAAGGATTTTCCCTTCAGTGATGCAGCCAAAATACTTAGTGCTACGCTCTCCTCAATGACATTATGAACCAAGCATAAGGTTGCTACATCTCGAATGTGCTCAACAGGAGTGGTCTAATCTTCTCCGGTGAAATATGGTAGACTTTTGAGAGCTACAATAGGAATATCATCATGTTGAGAAAGATATAATGGGTTGCCCCCATTAAAAGGTGCAAATGCGAAGTGCCTTTCCATCACTGGTACTTGTACTAGTTTTCACTCTTCTCGTAACCAGTTACACTAGATCTGCATGCAAACCAAAGAAAACAGAGTCACCAAGTATACTTAAAACCTCAAAAGGCTGGAAACACTGTTGTGTATTCCAAAACAATAGTTTAAAACTTTAAAAACTTTCTCTGAAATAAGTTTCAGAGTCTCACCAGGTGTGCCAAAAATTGTTGTCAATCAAGATTGCACCCTAGCCAAGTTAAACTTAACTATCCTGTTGAAACATGGAAACATTCTCAGGTTGTGGGTGACCTATAGTGAGAATGAATCTCCAGAGCAGGTTGGTTCCCCTGGAAGATCACCTAATCTAAATGAATTTTTTGAGAAAAGGGTTAGAAGTAAACTTGAAAATGAAATCCTAAAACCTAAGGATGATTCACCAGAATTTTAAATTGACTTTGATGATTCTACTCACAAACAATTTCTCAAAAATTTAGCCCTCATAATCTCACTTGAAAGATACAACTCAACAGTAATTTTTATGAAGGCTCGAACTGAACACAATCATACAACTTGAATTATATGAAATTTTGCACACAAACTTACAATAACAAGATATAAAAGGATTCAGTATTTTGAATCACAATGACATCAAATTGATACTTCAAATATGAGACAAAAATATGAGAAGGAAAGCTCTGCTATTTATTGAAACTAAAGGAGTATGCAAGATCAAAATCTGAGTACAAAAGTGTTCACAAACTCTCTACAAATGAACAAGAGAGGAAGAAACAATGATCTGAACTGAGAAAAAATATTTTTTTCTCCAACTTATAGCTCCAAAATGTCTCCAATAGTGAGAATAGAGAAATTGACTGAACTGCATCTAAGAATAGCAACTTTAATCCATTTTCGAGCTCAAGAGAAAAACCTCAAAATCAGTGCCCAAAACTAATCCAAATTGACTTAAAAAGATGGCAACTTTCTATCTCCAGTAGGTCGATCCAAAAGGCTCACAAAATCAGGCTCAAACTAACTGAAAATAGAAGGTCTAGTTCCCTAGTTTTTTCCCATTTAGCCCAAGTGAACTCAAACTTTGAAAAGAAAGCTTCTATCTAACTACATTTTAAAATAACAAACATTAAGGAAATTTATGAAAACATTGCCTTAATGATGTTTTACATCATTTGCAGTTAGAATTTACAAAAAAGAAAGGCTCTAATTACATTTGATTTGATTTTTTGTAAAATAAAGCTTTCCTAATCTGAGCCTTTGATCTTCAAAATCAAAATATACATCTCGTTTAATCTTTTATTTTTCTATTAAAAGTAAAAAAAAGGCTAAGGTTCGTAGTTTGACTTTACCTCCAAGGTCATAAAATAAATCAAAGGCATAAGGACATTTGATTTTCTAATAAAAATCAGAAAAACTCAAAGGCATGTTGACTTTCTTTTTTTTTTCCCCAAAGTCATGAAAGCTAAAGCACAACTATATGATTTTCTTAAAAACCATAAAAAAAATGCAAGCATGAAAAGCTTCAACCTACAGAATAAAGGGAAAGGCACATATTATTTTCTCAAAACATAGGAATTACTAAGGAAAAACATATTGTCATGGAAGCATTACTGAAGGCCTTAGATTTTTTTAAATAATGTGACAAAAAAATTGAACTTAAATTAGTTAAAAAATCCTAAAACAAAACAAGTTGAGCTCCTCATTATTCACCCTCATTTTGCACTTGGTCACTTTCAGAAAATAGCTCTGCATACCGCCATGAACTAGGGTTCGAGCTTGGAAACTTCACCCTTTTCAGTTGCTCTCTTGTCAACCTTCTTCAGGGAATCACTGGGTAAGTTATTTTTGTGAAAAAATTGAGCAAAGACCTCCATTTCGAAGCATTCCTTGGCCTCTCAGCCGTGTTTTTCCTCTCTTTACTAATTCATTTCTTCTTGCTCCTCTCTGTCAATGTCGTTCTTTGTTTAGAAGCAACCCTCTGAGGAATTTCTGAAGTCTATTGCCAAGCAATTTGAAAGCATTCTCTCAACAACAACTCAGGTAGCCTCTCCAATAGTCAAGCTCTATATTCCTCTTCATTTTTTGTTGCTAAGAAGCTCGATTCGATCCCAATGGATGTAGAAATGATAAAAAAAAAGTTTGTATTTTTTTGCAAATTTTATATTATTTATAATGAAATTTTCTAGACCTCTATTATCAAAATGAAGGCTCTCTGCATTTTGAAGCTGTAGCTTCACAAAACACAAAGTTTCAAATTTCCATCATATAAAAAACTTGTGGGTTTAGCCACCATTTGTGAATCTCTAGAAGAGAAATTCCCAGGCCATGGCATTACTCTCTTCCTCTTGAAACCCTATCTCCATTATGAGGCTTTGTTTTACACTTTCGAAAAATGCATTTCTTGTTTTTGAACATGTTGGGAAGTAGATAATATTGTTTACCTTTTAGGAAGAAAAGAAAAACATCTCTCACTCCATTATGGGCTTGCATTTCCATGGCTGCAAAAGCTAGAAGACCTCTCCTATCATTGGAATGGCACATTTCATCTTTTCCACTTTTGATCCCATAGACAAGGTTACTACCTCTAAAACCTCTCTTATAGAAGCATTTGTGTTTTTCTGCATCTAATGATTAGAGACACCATGCTGAAATTCATTTCTCTTATTCAAAATTCATATGACTACAATGCATGCTTACTACTCTTATGAACATCATATAGATTAAAATTATGTGAATGCAACACTCACTACTTGTCATTCCTGGTATTTATAATGGAAAATGGATGCCCTTTATCTTTCATTCTCTGCACTCTCATTCATTGCTTCTCTTTTGAACATACTGTTAAGAAGGCTCCTAACAAATGATCACAAGGGAATTTAACAATGAACTCAACAAATAAAGAACTTGCTTAATAATTTTAGTTTTTATTGTGATTGCATTATCAAAAATAAAGCATCACTTTGTCTTGCTCACTGCCCCAACTTGAAATGCAACAAGAAGCTCTTCCTTTGCACTATGACACATTACTCCCTTTGGCTGTCCCACTATGGTATTTTCTATAATAAGTGCTTTGTTTTTTAAAGAAACATTGAATAGTTGACTCCATGTATTATTCCTTAGCCACAGTCTATTGTCTCTTATGTTAGCACAGTTTTTTATTACTATACCTTCAAAATGTGCACTATGAACCACTTAAACATCAGTAAACATTATTACACAACAACAGTAAGATATGAAACATAATGAAAATCATCAATTGATGAAGCAAGAACAATGATAGCATGAAAACCTTATATGCAAACAAGATTCCTTCAATGGGAGACAGTGTATTTTATTTTGTTCTGCATATTATTGTGGTTGTATGATATGAATTCAAAAGCATTCCAACTATTACTGTTTTTTATCTTCTATGCAACTTTAGACTGAAATGATATGGCTCCTATTTATTTCTCACTGAGTATAGCATAATGAAGAAGCTTTAAATTACCTCCTATGATGTTTCCTTTGACATTGGATGCCTTTTCTATGAATGTATCACTTATTAAGACTATGAAGTCAAAAAATTATGATATCTTCATAGGAAATAGCACCCATGTGGTTAGGGTAAGCTTCATTATGGAAAATTTCTACTTCATGAAACAACATGCTAGGCTCAACCCTTGTGGGAGCCACATTCCAACCCACATGCTATAATTTCAAAGAGATAAAACCAACAATAGAATTTCACCTATACCTGCATAGTGAACAAACATGTTAGATAAAAAACAGTGAGGTTCAATGCTCTTGTGATATTTTATTTTTCAGGATCTCTTCCATACTTCTGATGTTTATTCAACTGATTCAATACATCATAGGAAATGTACTTTTTTTTGTTGATAGAGCACATAGGAAGACTCATATCCGGAGCTCTAACAACTTTTCTCATCATGATGCAGGTTCACTCAAGATCGAGAGCAAGGAGGAGAAGCTGCAATGAAGACCAACACCAAACACCAACAGGAAATGATGGATATGTTTTTTCTTATATGCTTCATTTCCTTTCTTTATCTTCAGATGCATAGTACATTCTTTATAATGTGTTGGGTCAGCTATTCCCATGGCTTGTGTGGGACACTTGATTTCTCTTTTCTTTCCAATGAAAATGAAAAACAACATTTTTTTCAATATCTTATATCTTGTATTCATGTACTCTCCTTTATACTTTAATATAATGAAACTATTTCAGCTCTACCAATTTGACTATAGGTGAAAAATTGGCAACACCCTCCATTGTGGCAAAAAACTAATCACAAAAACCTAGTTGGTATATGCTTAAATGCTGAGTCAAGTGAAAAGGAGATAATCCTAGTTTATCTAAGTAGATCTAGGATCACTTTTCCTACTCAACATTTTGGAGAACCCGGTATATCTTACACTTGCAATTTTATAATTTTTTATAGCATAAAATTATGAAAATTAATTCAAAACCTAGGTTCTTTGAAGATCTTATTGTTATTTTCATTTAGTTCATTTTTTTCTAAAATATGCATTTGCATGCTTTCATCATTATATATTGCAAATAATTTGAATTAAATTGCATAATTTCATATCTAATTTTTCCTTAGATTTGAGTTATTTTTATTGGGAAATTAAATTGCAATATTATTTTTGTTGAACAAGACAACTGAGAGGGGGGGTGAATAAGTTGTAGCAATTTTAACCTTTAAAAATTCCACCAGAGGTTAGACCAATTATCATTCATAGATCCTTTACTCTGCTAATGTGATTAATCATTGTGTAAAGAAGAAACTAAAAGAAGTAAAATCATACACACAATAACACTAGATTTATGTGGAAAACCCAATAAGGGAAAAACCACGGTGAGGATTAGATCACAATATAGAGAATATCAAAATTGAATACAGAGGCTCATTTCCAAAAAGGCTCATTTCCAAAACAAGACTTACTGTCCAGAACAAGACTTGTTGTCCAATAAGGGTTAATCACCTGGAGGGATCACTACCACAAAATTACAAAGAAGATAGAAGAGAATAGTTACAAAGGAAAAAATATCTCAATGCAACCAAGATTTCCACAACAATTCACTCACTCACTTGCAGAAACACACAAAAGATGTTAGATGCCTTCAGGACGTTTCCTTTGGAACCCTAATAGGAAATTCACACTGATCTGCTCAAAATCACATCATACACACTATTTTGCATCTATCTCGCACCTATCTTGCATCTATCTTTCTTGCATTCATCTTTCAAAAACATATCAACTTGTACTTATACCTTCTTCAACCTTGAAACTCATCCAAGGTCAACCATACATCATTTTTATTTACAAATTCAAATTAGGTCAATGCCAAAACATTCTACGGTGGAATTAGAATGAGGGTGACCCAAACACATACTTAATGAGGACCTAAATAAGTCCCAAGAGGCTTCGACACACTTCATGAACTTTGTAAGTAGTGCTTAACACAAGGTCAACCAACACCCGTGTAAAACACATAAAACAATTAAGCACACACAACCTTAACTCAAAGAAATCTCTTCGGATAAAAAAATTAACTTGAACATGATCATATCAGCTTATTCTCAGAACTGCAAGTCCTAAAACCACAAATCAGAGAAATTTGGAGCAACTACATTTCTCTCAGACCTCAGCCAAACACACCAAACTATGTAGTCATATACTGGTGAAAATATCTTGCACTATATGACGATCCAAAAGTCCAAATTTTGGATGTAGTAACCACCAACAATCATGATCAACACTTCAAAACTATACTAGCATAAGAACACATCCTAGAGAAAAACTCAAAGCATACATAGAATACCTGCACACTTTCTCTATTAAGATTTTCTCAATATCCTCAACATATACAACCAAAGATCAACTTCCATGACATCAATGACAACAAAAACCAATTGACCAGTTAACCAGTTGACACCAATGACAACACCTTCATAATTGCAACAATCTTCCCCTTTGTCATTGATGGCAACACATGATGTGAAAAACCATCAAAGACAACACAGTAGCTTTGAACCATCAAACTCTAGAAATTATTTCTCCCCCTTACTTTTTCTTTTTCACATGATAATTTCTCCCCCTTTGACATCAATGGCAAAAGTAAAAAATATTTTACATTGTTTTCCTCCTTTGACATTACCAGTACTCAATACCCCCCCTTAGGAGTACACCAATCAACTGCACAATGGGAAAATGTGACACTACATGCTCCCCCTAAGAGATAGCCACCGAACATCAATCCAGAAGAAAGATAGATCCATAGATCCACTGGATTGATGCATCTCCATATGCATCTAGTTCAAGAAAGGAGGGGAAATGACCCCTAATTTCTCCAGGAGATACTCAAAAGTGTCTTTAGGAAGAGCCTTAGTAAATATTTTAGCAATCTGATCCTTTGTAGGTACATACTCAAGCTTTACTTCATTCTCCATAACCATCTCTCTAAAAAAGTGATATCTTATTGATATATGCTTTGTCCTTGAGTGCATCATTGGATTCTTTGAAATGTTAATTGCACTTATATTATCATAGAAGATAGAAATGGGATCATCATACATTACTCTGATATCTTTCAATGTTTGTCTCATCCACAAAACTTGTGTGCAGTAGGATGCTACAACAATATACTCAACCTTTGCAGAGGATAAGGAAACTAAATATTTCTTTTTACTTAATCATGACACCAATCTAGAACCAAGAAAGAATGCACCACCACTTGTACTTTTTATTTCATCAACACAACCTACCCAATCTGCATTTGTGTAAGCACTTAGTGTAAAATCAACATCCCTAGGATACCACAAGCCATAATCTGGAGTGCCATTCAAATATCTGAATATCCTCTTAACAACCAAAACATGTGTTTCTTTAGGGTCTTCTTGAAATCTAGCCACAAGAAAAATTGAATGCATGATATCCGGTCTAGTAGCAGTTAAATATAGTAGACCTCCAACCATAGATCAATATTTTCTCTGATCAACCTTAGGTGAATCATCATCTTTACTCAATTTGCAGCTAGTCACCATAGGAGTGCATACCAATTTGGAACCATCCTTCCCAAACTTCTTCAACATTTATTTTACATATTCTAATTGTGAAATAAAAATCCCTTTTTCTGTTTGATTGATTTGTAGTCCAAAAAAGAAATTCATCTCACCAAACATAGACATCTCAAACTCTTTTTTGCATCTCTTCAACAAACATCTTGCACATTGTTTCATTTCCTCCAAAGATAATATCATCAACGTATACAACTACTATCAAGATTTTACCATTTTCAATTTTGAAATAAAAATTGCTATTCGTCGTACCTTTATTGAAACCTTGTTGAATCAAATATTTGTCTAATCTTGCATACCAAGCTCTAGGAGCTTGCTTTAATCCATATAAATATTTCTTTAATCTGTAGACCACATCCGGTTGATCTGACAACTAAAATACTTCTAGTTGTTCCATGTAAACTTCTTCTTCCAACTCACTATTCAAAAATGTAGACTTTACATCCATCTGATGAACTTTAAAATATTTTTTAAGAAAAAAAAGATAATTTTTTTTTGATAGCTTCCATCCTAGCCACCAAAGAAAAAGTATCCTAAAAATATATACCTTCTACTTGTGAGTAACCCTTACACACAAGCCTTGCTTTATTTCTAAACACTTCTCCATTCTCATTCAACTTGTTTCTAAATACCCATTTTGATCTAATTATTTTTTTATTTGCCGGTCTAGGGACCAATTCCCAGGTTTGATTCTTCTCAATCTGCATAAGTTCTTCTTTCATTACTCTCATCTAATGCTCATCTTTACATGCTTCACTTATTGTATTAGGTTCAACTTTAGAAAGTAAACACAAATTTATTTCAGCAGCAGTAGTAGCTCTACTTCTTGTCAATAATCCTTTTCTCTTGTCTCCAATTATTAGATCTTCTGAATGATTCTTTTGCACATATTTATGTGTCTTTAGGGACACCACTAGAGCTTCTTCTTCTTCATTATGATTTTCCTATTCTTCCACAACTTCTACTTCTCTATAATCAGGTTCATTTGATACATAACCATCAACTTCAGTTGATTTCTTTAATGCTTCATCCACCTTGACATTTGTGCTCTCTACAATATTTCTTAGCTTTTTATTAAAACATCTATAAGCTTTTCTTCTAGTAGAGTATGCAAGGAAGATATCCTCATCACATCTAGCATCGAACTTCCCTAAATTTTCTTCATCCCTTCTGATATAACATTTGCTTCCAAATACCTTGAAATACTTGACAATAGGAATTCTTCCACACCATAGCTCATAAGGGGGTCTTAGTGTTGTTGGCTTTTGCTTGAACTCGATTGAACATGTAAACAATAGTGTGAATATCTTCTCTCCAGTAAATTTCTGGTAGACCTGCCTCTGTTATCATTGATCTAGCAACTTCTTGAATCATTTTGTTCTTTCTTTCAACAACTCCATTTTGCTAAGGAGTTCTAGGGGCAGACAACTGCCTCTTTATTCCATGAACGTCACAAAACATGTTAAACTCATTAGAGGTGAATTCACAACGTATGTTAGACCTCAAACATTTTATTCTCAAATTTGATTCATTCTCAACCATATCCTTAAATACCTTGAATTTATCTAATGCATTAGATTTCTCTCTAAGAAAAGTAACCCATGTAAATCTAGAGTAATCATCAATCAGAAGCATAAAATACTTGTCACCTTATAGACTTATTACTCTTGTAGGACCAAAAAGATCTGTATGAATCAAATTCAGTAGTCTAGTAGTAGATTGTTCCTTTGACCTAAAGTGGTTTCTAGCTTGCTTTCCAAATTGACAATCCTTGCAAATAACATTAACAGGCTTTGTAATCCTTGGTAAATCTCTCACGGCTTGTACAAAACTGATTCTCACCATATTATCAAAGTTCATATGACACATCCTTCGGTGCCATAACTAACTTTCATTAATCTAAGACATAAAATAGTGTCCATCCACACCCTTAAGTTGATAAATATTTCCCTCAGACTTCTTACCAGCAACAATTACTATTTCAAATCCTTTCCTAATTTCACTTCTCTCATCCTCGAATACAAGATTATATCCTTTACTACACATCTACCCAACACTCAAGAGATTATACCTTAAAAATTTAACATAGTAGACATCATCAGTATTATGCTTGCCATCAATACTGACTTAACCTATCCCAAAAATCTTAGCACTAGTATCATCTCCAAACTTGGTATCAGGACATAATAACCCGACCATAATAACCCTGGACACAATAACCCCATCATAATAACCCAAGGACAAAATAACCCAAGGTCATAATAACCCATGGACAGAATAACCCATGGTCAAAATAAACCATAGACAGAATAACCCATGTAATTTATAAATTTTGTTTTCCTTTCTCTATATTCTTACATGGATATTTGTCCATGGGTTATTCTGACCATGGGTTATTTTGGCTTGGGTTATTATGACCCTGGGTTATTTTGGTTGGGTTATTATGTTCTGTAACCTCCAAACTTAACTAAGCCTCCATCATATTTTTCAAGTTTAACAAACTTACTTTTATCATGGATCATATGATGTGAAAAACCACTATAACTTACCTTCATACTTACTAGAACCCTTTTTCAACCTTCTTACAAAGTTAGCTTCCACTTCATTGAAGTTCTCTTCATCCATATCTTCAACTCTTGTAGCCCTAAAAGTAGTTTCTATCTTCGATCCATTTCTCAAACTAGGCTTTCTCATTTCAAATAATGTTAAGAGTACCTAATGACTAATCTTTAGTATTGTTATCAACTAGGATTGCACCCTAGTTAATCCTAGACTCAACTAATACTATTGAAACATTGGAATATCTTCAGGTTGTGGGTACCCTATAGTGAAGATAGAACTCCAGATTATGGGTTGGTTCCCCTTTTAATTTTCTAAAGAACTAATGATTATGCAGGAAAAGGGATAGAAGGGTTTAAAATGAATGGAAAAATTGAACTTAAGAGGATGGTGATGCACCTAAATGATTCTGAAAATGCAAACTGATTCACAACTATTTTTTCAGAAAGATCAACTCACAATCAGCTTTTAAAGACATTTAATTTTCATAATTCCAACTTAAACATGCAATACAATAGTGATTTTTATGAAGGTTTGAAATTAATGGCTGTTGAAGGACAAATAAATGTTTAGTCACAACTTCAACCTAATAAGATCGCCTAACACAACATACAACCCGCATTACAAGAAACTTCTACAATCATATTTGTAACAATGAGACATAGAAAAGGATTCAAAACTAGAATCACAATTAAATATTGAATCATTAATTGCAAATGAGATAAAAGATGATGAAAAAGGAATGCATTATTGTCTTTTATTGATCTCAAAGGAGCTTTACTATCAAACTATAAAAGCTGAGTTACAAAAACTTACAAACTCTTTGCAATACTCAAGACAAGAAGAAGCTAGAATTGAGAAATAACCTAATTCTTTTCTCCTATATACAAAAAGAGTCCCTAAGTTCCAAGAGGTGGCACCTGCAGTCAACTAGATCTAAAAATATCTCCAAGAATCTTTTCCATGAGCAGAAATGAAAATCCCCACAAAGAGGAGTCAACATTGAAGTAAACTAAGCTCAAATAGCTCCAAACTCCCCCTTACAATCAGTTTGACCCAAGTGGACATCAAACTCAGCCATCTAACTAAAAATCAAGCCTAAATGCTCCAGTTCAACTCCACCTCTTCAGATTTTGATCACTCCTTGGTCGTATAAGCATGAAAATCATGCAAAAGAAGCCTCAAAACTGGAAGTAATTGAGTGATAAGGTGGCACAAACTCCCCTTGAGTGATGGTCAACCATGTGGGACTCCAAAAACACTTCAGTTTGACTGAAGATCAAGACTAAACACCTCAGTTCCACTCTAATTTTTGCATGATTTTGGAACAAGGTAATCAAACTTAAACAATTAATAAAGTAATTAGTTATGAATTACTTTATTAAGTGTTGTGGATTTTCCTAAACTTCTACATTTTCATGACATTTATTAAAGCAATTTATAATACACTACTTTAATAATTATTTACATTTTAATTCAGTTTCAATCTTATGCAAAAATTACAAGGGGCAGACCCAATACACTAGGCAAATGTATTAGTCATCAGGAAAATTTGTTTAAATAAAATTGAAAAATCACTTTGGGTCAGTCAAAATAGGGTTTTCTTGAAAACTCAAAACAAAAATAACCCTATCCACAACTCACTTTTGCATTCATTTCATTTTCACTTGTCTATTATGTTGCTCCTCTGCCACACCAACAAGGGTTAGGGTTTGAAGCTTTGAGACTTTCAAGAGGAATTTATACACATGCTGAGACATCATCTTCTTCTTTTCCTCTACTAGTAAGTCATCCCACATTCTGGAAAATTTGAGATCTTGTATTTTTTGTTAAAGAAAAGTGTGTAGGCTCTCTGTTTGTGGCAGAAGAATAAAGAAAACTGTGTATTCTTAGTGACATATTCTCCCTTGCTTTGTGTTTTCACCTGCACTACCATCAATAGGGTTTGGAGCTTTCTTTGTTTTCTATGGATAGTTGGACGCGTCTTTACAACTGGTAAGCCTTTCATCATACTATAAACATTGATATTTTTCATGTTCTATGTGGCCGAAAGTGTTGAGAGTCTTTCATTTTCTGGAAGGAAATGATTCACTATCTTATTTTCCCCTGATTCACTTTTATTTCCGCATATACATTCATAGCTTCTATTGGGTTTCATTATAAAACTTCATGGGTTTCACTCTCCACTATGAAGGAAAAAATGGTTTTCTTCAGCTATAATAGAAAAATGAATGAAAGAGTTTTCATTTCTCGTATATTTTTCTTTGGTATGAAACACTTTAAGCACGACATTTCTCTGCTGTGAAACTTTTTTTTGGATTTTGCTTCTGCTCACGGAAACCTCTTACTCTCTATATTCTGGCTATTTGTAAATACTTCATAAGTTCATACCTTTTCATAAATTCAAGGGTTTACTAATGAAACCCTAGGCTCCATTGTGAACATTCTAGGTTTTAACTTTATCTATTTAATGTGCTCTATAAGCATTTCATACTTTGTTGAATCCTTGAATGCACTTATCAATGTCACTTTGACTTTCATTTCAATCATGGCATAGTGTTAAGATACCTTCTTGCATTAGATTTAAACTACTTCACTTATCTCTTGGTTGCACACTGTACCTTGAAGGTTCATGCTATATTTGGCTCTTGATCTTCTTATCACTTTTGAATATTCAATGGACAACATGGTGAGCATGCACCTCTGTTATTTTTTTTCTCCATTACATCTCCAGCAAAGCTTATACACAGATCCTTGTGCACTTTAAACCCTTGTGACTGGGTGACTGCATTTGTAGGTTTACACATAGATTGTCAAAAAGGACTACCATGCTTCATATCAAAACCCACTATCATGAGTGACAAGTAGTTGTTCATTAAATATTTCATGGCTTTTTGCTATACTCTTTTAATGGAAACCATTTGGTTGTGCTTGTATTGTGTATATGATGACTCTCTTCCCTTATTGCATATGATAGATTGTGATGACTAACCCCTTGCTTGGACTATGTTGTCTTTTCATGTATCTTGTCTTCATGCTCCTTATGTTGTTTTAATGGTTCTCCCATTATGGATATGGTATTCTTCTGTAATAAATGCTTGATGACTGTATTTGTATTTATATAACCATAGCAATAAACTTGTAAAAATTTCAATAGAAGGAACACATGATACTTCTTATTGACTGACCTGGATCTTATCATGAAATGACTATGAACTTGGCAATCTACATAATGAAGAATAATGTCATTGAATGGCATGGTGTTGATTTCTCTATCTCTATAGGTGACTGTTTATCTTTTGCATTGTATGTTGTCCCTTTAATAATCAATGGTGAACTTGCATTGATATCTGGCTTTTCTTGTTCCTGTTGCCTCCATTGATGATATGTTTCTTTTTTAGCATAATTTATTCATTGATAGATGATATGCTTCTTGAGAAACTTGTAGTGACTACCATGATTGAAGTCACTTCCATTGATTAAAATATACTTCATATCCCCTATAAAAAATCCAAGAGGGCAACATGCTAGGCTCAACCCTTATGGGAGCCCATTTTTTCTCCACATGTTGTGATATCAAACAAGATGAATCATGTAATGATAAATGAACCTATACCTGCATAGTGAACAAAAAAATTAGATAAAAAAAATGAGGCCAAAGAGCTTCCAATGATGATTTGAATCTTCTACTCTATTTTGGGTAAGCCAAAATAAGGTTTCCTTGAAAACTCAAAACAAAAATAACCCTAGCTGCGACTCACTTTTGCATTCATTTCATTTTCACTTGTTTGTTATGTTGGTCCTCTACCACGCCGCCAAGGGTTAGGGTTGGAAGCTTTGATACTTTCAAGAGGCATTCATACATAGGCTGAGATGTTTTCTTCTTCTTTTCCTCTGTTGGTAAGTTATCCCTCATTCTAGAAAACTTGAGATCTTGTATTTTCTATTAAAGAAAAGTGTGTAGGCTCTCTGTTTGTGGCAAAAGAATAAAGAAAATTGTGTATTCTAAGTGACATATTCTCCCTTGCTTTTTGTTTTCACCCGCGCCACCATCAGTAGGGTTTGGAGCTTTCTTTGTTTTTTGTGGATAGTTGGACACATCTTTACAGCTGGTAAGCCTTTCATCATACTGTAAACGTTGATATTTTTTATGTTCTTTATGGACAAAAGGGTTTTGCTCGAGCCTTTCATGTAGTCCTATGGGATTTTCATAGAGAATTTCTAGCAAAACATCTATGTGGTATGTGCTATTCTCTGTATTTTTTGTAAAATATGAACAATTTATGCTTATTTGCAATAGACATGATTAAAAAAGCTTAATGTTTTCCGCTTTAATCTTGGCATGCTTTGGAATTTTTGGATATGTTCGAACATTCTCCTTATTCATAGGTATCTAAGAGATTTTAAACTCTGTAGATATTTTTGGTTCTCATGAAAACTTCAACAAGTCATGCCTTCATCTATAGCTTGGAACAACATAAATCCCACTTTCTCCATCTTGGGTATCATTTCTCATGCAAGAAATTGTGGGCTCTATGGTTTCAACCCTCATGAAAACATATTGAACACCACCCTCTCCTTCAGATTGATAACCCACTGTCTCAATTATCATAATGGCCTCTATGGTCTACATCTTGTCATTGTCACTCACAGGTTTATGAAGCTATTCCTGATGCACTCAACAAGCATTCTTGTATTGTGTATGGTAAACTTGCATTTGAAATGTGTTAAACAAGTGCAAGACAACTAAGAGGGGGGGTGAATCAGTTGTCACACAAATAACAACTTAAAATTTATCACTTATCAATTCTTCAACCACACTATTCTGTTATTAAATATGAGCATGAAACACAAATAATAGAAAGTAAATCAACATAAAGAACACCCGATTTTTATGTGGAAAACCTAATGAGGGAAAAACCACAGCGAGGATTAACTCACACTCTATAGTATTTTCAAAAGAGGCTCACTTCCAAAAGAACGGTCACTATCCAAGGACAAAGGCTCACTGACTACAAAAAGGGACTCATTGTCCAACAAGGAGGCTCACTACCTACAAAAGATTATACAAAACAGAATAAAGCTTTACAACCCAAAATGAACTGGAAAGATGCACCTATCATGTGTTGATATAGTTCTGGAGATGCTTAGTATTCAGACTTTACACCCTTCATTCTGCACTCATTTTCACATCAACGGCTGCCTTTCTGATCACACCTTTACATTCATTACTCACTCACTATTTCTTCTATCTCTTCTCTGTTGTCTATCTTTCACATACTAACTTCAAAAACTGTTTGCCATATATTTATATCCGATCTCCATCACAAGCATCAATTAGGTCGGCCAAATTAGATGCAATTCAATTTTAAAAGATATCAACTATTGTCTCCAATAGATCACAAAATATTTTCAAAATGCAATTTAACCATTAGCACATTACATTATGTCAGCTCGGACCAAGAAACAAATCACACATAAGTTTTCATATCATATCAAAATTAACTTAACAAATCGGCTAGGAATAGTCTTCAATGCAACCAAAATAATGTCACTTCATCGTATGAGCACCAGAACATGAAATAACCTGATCATGCATGCCTTTAACATCCATAAGTAATTTCCCAAAACTACAATAAAAAATTGTCAACTGCGGAGAAATGTGATCTAGAATACTAGAGAGGTACCAAAAATACCAAATCAACCACCAGAGAGGATAATTCAGTTATACACACCGGTTTCAGAGTACCAGACCAAGCTACCAACATGGTGACATCAATGGAAACATATAGATGACCTACTCATTCTTCCAACAATCTCCCCCTTTGTCATTGATGGCAACATGTAAACAAAAATTCTCCTTCTTTCCTCAAAAAAACTTTTAACTTTCTCCCTATCTCCAACACTCTCCCCCTTTGACATCAATGGCAAAGGGCACCAAAAATGAGTGTAAACATGGTGACATAAAAATTTCAAAAGATTTCCAAAAATTTAAAAAACTTCCAACAATCCAGAGCTTTTAAGCAAATGGAAATTAAGTGAAGATGGCATTCTTCACCTGGAATACCTTCTTATACCTTTCCTTGAGAAATGGATACAACTTCTTCCAGTTGAATACAACAGACTCCAATCTTGTGCATGTACTTTCCAATAATCCCAACAAAGTAAAAGAGGGTGGCCAAGCTACAATGAAACATTGTTTCTCAACATCTTCTACATCAATAAGAATTCTAGAAAGATGCTCAAACCGGACTTCAACAATTTCTTTAAGTAGCCAGAAGGTCTTTGTCACATCATCTCTTTGTCTTTGTGTAATGATTAGTTCAGCCTATAGTTCACCAACTCTTATTCTTTCTTCCCTTCTTTATCTTCAAATATATCGAAACTCTTTCCAATGTTGTTTACTTCAGTTTCAATCACTTCAATTATGCTTCTAAAATTATCTATAGCCACAGGCCACTGAAGACAATACTTGTAACATCTAAAATTTCTTTAATACACTTCTTTGTTTCCACAATCAATCCAAATAATCTATTCTTAGCTTTTTCACATCTTCTTTCAACCAAGACTCCCATCTTACGTCCTTTCAGACCTTCAAGCAACATCCTTTCTTCAACAATCTCAATCAAATTTTTTGGAAATAAATCAGAAACAACAAATACTCCAATACCTTTCCGAAGTAGATGATCTACCAGAGCATCATCAATTTTCAGTTTGTCAATAGGTGAGGCAGCATTCCATAGCTCATTGATATTCTTCATTTTTCCTTCAATTATCATAGACTGAATGTCATTAGGATCAGGGGATTCAGTTCTAGTCAGAGATTCTTTCTCCTCATCTGAAATGTCAATGATGTCTTCAGTTATCTCTTTTCTCCTTTTCGATTCTGGAGGGGAATCACTGATAACACCCTCCAATTCTCTTTTTCCAGAGGAAGATCCCACTTCAAATCGACTTGATGCATATATATCAGAGCAAGGGTTTTCTTTCAAAGATGAGAAATATGATCTGCACATGTTTACATTATCTTCCAAAGACTCTAGATATCTTTAAATTTGTTTTCCAATAGGGATACTAGATTCCCACATCACATTATATTTTCCCGGTAGAGAATTCAGAAAGTAAAACACCATACACACTAGCAAGGATCCGAAACAAAAGGGATAATTCTCAACCAATGACATTTGAACATTTCCAAGCAAATTCTCAAGTAACAAGCTACATAAATCAAACTTTTTGTTCTCCTTAACCATCATGTGGTAAATATGTACGAAAATTGCTAAAGTTGAACTTTCACAGTTTCTGAAATAAATTTTGTATGAATACCATACGCAACATACCTAACAACCAAATCAACAAGTGTATCAATCAACAGTTCTCTAAGATCTCTACTGATGCTAGTCATCTCCTCCACATCTTTATATTTCACATTTTTCTTTCTAGGGGGTTCTCCAATGCTACATAATCTAGTGATTGCTTTGATTGCTTCCTTCAATATCAAATAGGGTTTATCCAAAACAATGCTTCCATCCTTGAAATGATTCAACAAGAACAAGATAACCTCTTTATGTATAATCCATGAAAATTCACTCCATTAATCCATCCCTAGGGTTTTTATGTTTCGTAATTCGACTTCGCTCAACCCTAGTTCAATTCCTTTCATTTTCCTATGATCGTATTCTTCTAATTCGACACTTTTCAACTTCAGAGGGGTAACTCCACACAATCCACTTTCCATTGTTGTGCTTTCTTGAAATTCAATGAAACTTCTTCGATTTTCTTCTTTCCTTTTGCAATCAAAGAAAAGGTTTCTAGATTACTTGATATAATCTCTTTGAATTCCTTTCAAAAATGCTTCAGGGTCACTCCAAGATCATTCTAGGCTTCTGTTCAAGCTCTTCAAAAGCACGATTTAACCAAAAATACTTGTAAAATTCATCTTATAAACCATCGAACTTTTCCTAAAACACATTAAATATGGTAGACACCAAAAAATATGTTAAAAGCAGTCTCCATATCATAGAAAGCCCTTATTCGGTCCACAAATCCTCATACCAACATATTTTCCTCCGGTTCTTTTTCGAACACCTTTGAATAATCATTTTTCACATTCCAACCATGTGTCAACCTCTGATACACCATTCTTCTAGGGGGTTTTTATAATCTTCTAATAATGCTCCCCCTAAGACCATGCTAGGTCTAAATTCTGAATCATTCATCTATACCAGATGAGAGCACATACACATTAGGAGTCTCATATTTTTCTTCTTCTTCTTTCTTCTTCCATACCTTAACCATCTCTTGCTTCATCTCTTCTTTGTCAATCTTCTTTACCGGTTCACTCTTCTCTTCCAGAGCATAATTCTTTCCTTTCTTATTCTTACAAACTTTAGATACACGTCCAAGTTTGTTGCAGTTATAACATATCACATTTTTCTGATTAAATTTTCCTCCATTATTCCTTGATCTACACTGATTTTCTTTGTGTCCAAATTTATTACAGGTATAGCAATAGCGATTAAAGAATTAATTCATTCTACCTTCGTTAAACCTATTTCTTATTACTTGACTGATCATTCTCACTTGAGATTTGCATTCTATAGCCTTATGTCCAATCTTCCCACATTCAAAACATTTTTCAGAAAGGGAACCAGAAAACTAATTTATCCTTCTCCTGCATTCAATTGCTCTATGACCATATTTGTTACAAGAAAAACAAACACCATCAAAAGAGGGGTACCTCTATGCATTAGACTATCTCACAGGGAGTCTTCTTGAAAAATTCCTTCTATGCTTCCTCTTTCCTTGATTCTTCTTCACATCTTTAGAAATTTCACCAATATCAATTCCCAATCCACCTTTGTCTTTACATGGTTTATGTCCTGCAAGCAGTTCTTGAAGTTTACCGGAACTAGATTTGAAATTATTTTCACAGATTTTAGCCTTCTCTAGTTCCACTCTTAAGTTTACTATCTCTCGCTCGAGTCTAGAACATTCATCAGACTTGTTCTGCACCATTGTATTCAAACATTCTTCAATCCTCTTCTTCTCTTCTATAGTCACTTTTAGCCCAATTATCTCTTGTTTCAGCTATTCACTTACTTCTCTATGTCTTTCCTTAAATTTCTTCAACTCTTCCTTCAGTTTCCAAACACATTCATTTGCTTCATCAAGATTATCTTTTAGATCTCTATTTTCTCTTTCCACTTTATCAAGATCTTCAAGAGCAGTCTGAAGCTCTCCTTTATCATCTATTCAACCAGCCTTCATGATCTTCCTCAAGCAGTTAAGCTCTCCACCAAGGAACCAAAATATATGATACCAATTGTTAAACATGCATAGGAAAACTAAGAGGGAGGGAGGGGTGAATTAGTTGTCACACAAATAACAACTTAAACTTTATCACTTATCAATTCTTCAACCACACTATTTTGTTATTAAATATGAGCATGAAACAAAAATAACAAAAAGTAAATCAACACAAAGAACACCAGATTTTTACGTGGAAAACCCAATGAGGGAAAAACCACAGTGAGGGTTAACTCACACTAAATAGTATTTTCAAAAGAGGCTCACTTCCAAAAGAAGGACTCACTGTCTAAGTACAAAGGCTCACTACCTACAAAACATGACTCACTGTCAAAGGAGGCTCACTGCCTACAAAAGATTATACAAAATAGAATAAGGCTTTACAATAAAAAATGAACTGGAAAGATGCACCTATCATGTGCTGATACAATTCTGGAGATGCTCAATATTCAGACTTTACACCCTTCATTCTTTTCTCTTTTTCACATCAACTACTGCCTTTCTGATCACACCTTTACATTCATTACTCACTCACTATTTCTTCTATCTCTTCTCTATTGTCTATATTTCACACACTCACTTCAAAAATATTTTTCCATATACTTATATCCGATCTCCATCACAAGCATCAATTAGGTCGGCCTAATTAGATGCAATTCAATTTTAAAAGATATCAACTGTTAGCTCCAATAGATCACAAAATATTTTTAAAATGCAATTTAACCATTAGCACATTACATTATGTCGGCTCAGACCAAGAAACAAATCACACATAACTTTTCATACCATATCAAAATTAACTTAACAAGTCAGTCAGGAATAGTCTTCAATGCAACCAGAATAATGTCACTTCATCGTACGAGCACCAAAAAATGAAATAACCTAATCATGCATGCCTTTAACATCCATAAGTAATTTCCCAAATCTGCAATAAAAAAATTTCAACTGTGGAGAAATGCGATCTAGAATACCGAAGAGGCACCAAAAATATTGGATCAACCACCAGAGAGGATAAGTCAGTTATACACACTAGTTTAAGAGTACTGGACCAAGCTACCAACATGGTGACATCAATAACAACCTATAGATAACTTACTCATTCTTCCAACAAAATGCCCTGTTCATTAATAACAGTGATGAAGAAGCTTCAAAATGTTATCTACCCACTAAACTATCACCTTGAGTTGTTCTTTACCCTAGAACTTAGCATAATAGTAATATATTCAATTACTTTTGATCATGTCTCTTCACTATTTCTTGGAAGCTTCATTCATGCCCAAATTGTCTTGATGTCCTTTCTAGCATTCTAAAGATGAGTGATCCTAATGGGTCCAATCTTAGTGCAAGCTATATTTACTTCATTATGTAACACTATACATGACACCATGTGTTGTTGTCCTTGGCGTGTATTAGCTTTAAAGGTTAGCATATCTCAATGTCTTAAGAAGATACAGAGGATGTATCATGTCTTCATGAAACTACATGACTATAATTATGCTTGCATACTATTATGTTAGTGACCATTTCAGATGAATTCCATGGCACTATCTTCTACAAGTATCACTATCTTTTAGGTTGTTTCATGACATTTTAAGGCCTCTATAATGCTCTTTATGTTAGTAAATAGTTCATTATTATAAGTTCAAACATTTGTTCATATTTGTTCACAACATGATAAACAACAACACAACATTTTAACCTTTGTCATTTGATTACAAAGAATGGACATCACTTATTACCTCTTATCTCTCTAAAACATCAAGAGGGCAACATGTTGGGCTCAACCCTTATGGGAGCCCATTTTTCTTCACATATTGTGATATCAAACAAGATGAATCATCTAATGATAAATGATCCTATACTTGCACAATGAACAAAAAAGTTAGATAAAATAATGAAGCCAAAGAGCTTCCAATGATGATTTGAATCTTCTGCTCTTGAATGTTTGTGAAAATTGCATATTTGATTAAATGTTTCATAGGAGTAGATTATATATCTATTGATTTATGCATATGAGAATAAATTTGATTCTGAGCTCTAACACAATCTATTTCTGTAGGTATCTCTGAAGCAACCAATGAAGGATCTAGAGCTGAAACTAAAGACACAACTGTCAACTTTGTGATTCATCATTCAGGCAATGACGAATCAAACTTCCTTTCATGTTCTTTACTTCTTTAGTTGTATATTTTACTCTCTATGTTACATTTTATCATGTATGATCAGTTACTCCCACGACTTGTGTGGGACATCATATTTTGTACAATGAATAAAACAACAAATTTTTTATGCAAATTGTGTAATCTTTTCTGTTGTAAAAAAATTGCATAATACTTCATTTGAAAACATCTTTTTGTGCAATGACAGAACTTTAGAAAAAAATTGTATGTACCTTTTCCCTTTTAGTTGCAAATACTTCCTCCAGTTCTACCTGATTGAGCTATAAGCAAAAAATAGGTAACATTTTGGCAACATCTTAGGGGTGTTTTCTTGCTAAACAAATAGGATCAGTAGCCCTGCATATCCATTGGGAATAGGAGTCCATTCTTTCTTTTTGACTCAGAAAACCTTAGTAACTCAATTGTCAAGAATTATACAGTAGCAAAACTAAACCAAAAACAACTACCATAGCTTTGTTTAGGATAGAACTAGCAAACATGTGCATTTTCACTTATTGGAAAACAAAATTTGAATTGAAAAGAAAATTCCTTGAGCACTTATTAATTGAAAACTCCTACTTAACTATGTACAACAACTTTTGATCTTCAATAACACTGCTTGAGGTGAATCGTGTTTACTAGGATAGGCAACACCTCTCCATTCAGCTTTGAAAGCTGAAAAGCATTATGTTGTTTGCATTCAGTGATCAAATAAGGGCCATCCCACATGGCATCAAAATTGGTACGCTTACAAGGTATTCTTTTAAGTTCATCCCATTTAAATACCAAATCACCCTCATTGAACACTCTTGGCACTGCTTTTCTGTCAAAGTTATTTTTCATCTGAGCTTGGTGAATCTCAATCTTTCTTAATGCTTCCTTTCTTGTTTCCCCTAATTCCATCAATTGTGCAAGCCTGATTTCCATGGACCGCTCCTCTAACAATTCAAGCTCCTTAATGAAATTCAAAGTAGGCAGTTCAACTAAAATTGGAAATTTAGCCTCTTTACCATAACTAAGAACATAAGGTGAATTACTTGTAGCTCTTTTAGGAGTTATTCTATCAGCCCAAAGGGCTAATTTTAGTTTATCATTATAGGTCCTCTAGTTATCCTTAATGGATTTTTTGATAATTTTGATCAAATTCTTATTGGTGGATTTAGCCTATCCATTACCCCGAGGGTAATAATTGGATGAGTTATTCAAAAATATGTTGTTCTTAATATAACAATTATAAATTCTTAAGCCGAAAAATGCTAATGCATTATCATAAATAATAGAACCAGGAGTGTCAAACCTTGATACCAAATCTTGGTAGGAATTCAAAACAAAAGTTTCATTTGCCTCCTTCAATGCAAAAACTTCTGTCCACTTTGTAAAATAATACATTGTTGTTAATATCCATTTATGACCTGCACTTGAAGGTGGCTTAATGGGACCAATAAATTCAAGACCCCATTTTGCAAAAGGTTGTTCTACCTGAATCAGGTGTAATGGTAAGGCTACAAGCCTTTGCTTCCTGTAAATAATGAACATTTATTGCATTTTCTAACCCCAAGCATGGGCATCTTTAAAAAAATTAGGCTAGTAATATCCAACTCTTATAATCTTAAGAGTTGTAGTTCTTGGTGCAAAATGGCCTCTAAAAGGCCCATCATGAAATTCTTCTAGAAGTTTTTCAATATGTTTTGGTTTAATACATCTAAGCAAAACTCCATGAAAATCCCTTTTATATAAAACTCCATCAATTACAACATAAGGGATGGTTTGAATCCTATAATACCTTCTCTTTGACTTGTCCAAACCTTCAAGACAGTCACCAGTATGTAAATAATGGACCATTTGTTGAATCCAATTTGTAGGAGCTAGAACAACATCTTGTTCTTCATTATTGAGCACTATTGCAACTTGCTCATCAATTTCCTTACTATTTTCTTCATTTCTAGCAAGTTGTTCACATAGAACTTTGCCTCTAACCAGCTTAGTAACCTTAATATTGAGATCGCATACCATTACTTTGGTTATCCACCCTGCTCTTTTATCATTGATATATTTACTAAGCAAGAAATCCTTAACTGTTGGATGGGAAACCAACAACTAGATTTTATTGTTAGAGAGCATATGCCTAAATTTTCTAAGGCTTCTTACTACAACTAGCACATGATTTTCAACAAATTAGTATCTTATGTTGTAATCTTGCAGAACTTGGCTGAAAAATGCCACAGGATGCTCTAATCCTTATTTTGTTGACAAAGCATGGCTGAAATAGTATCAATACTCTGAAATGCATATAAAATGAAATCTTTATCAAAGTTTGGATTAATGAGTGTTGGGGCTGCTGCAAGGGCCTCCTTTATCTCTTCAAAACTTCTCTTACCCTCTTTAGTCCATCTAAAAGGAATATTCTTTTTAAGCATAGATGTAAGAGGTTGCAATAATGCTGCAATTTAGGTATGAACCTCCTAACAAAATTGATCCTACCTAGAAAGCTTTGTAAGCAATTCTTATGAGCTGGTAGGGGTAATGCTAGAATAACAGTGATCCTTTTTGGATCAATTGTGATACTATGCTTAGAAACAATATGTCCAAGAAGTTCCCCTCATGGACCGAAAAAATGCTCTTCTTTGGGTTAAGTGAAACCCCATATTCCCTACATCTTTCAAAGATTTTCCTTAGATGATCAAAATGTTCATTAGCATTTTTGGAAAAAATAGTAATGTCATCTAAATAAACAAGTACAAACTTGTTAATGAGGCCTTGGAAAGCCATGTTCATTGCTCTCTGAAAAGTTTCCCCTACATTGGACAAGCCAAAGGGCATCTTCCGGTAAGCCATGGTACCCCATTTGGTAGTAAAGGCAGTTTTGAACTGATCTTCCTCCTTCACTAAAATATTATTATATCTTGAATATCCATCTAACAAGGAAAACCTGTCAAAACCTGAGACAACTTGTAAAATATGTTCCTTTGAGGGCAATGGATAATGGTCTTTAAGAGAGGCTCTATTTAAATCATGAAAATTAACACGCAGCCTAATCTCACCATTCTTTTTTCTAACAGGTACCAAGTTATAAACCAAAGATGTATGCTTAATTGGAAAGATGATGCTACCTTCAATTAGCTTACTTAACCTTGTTTTCATGAGATGCCCTAGCTTGGGGTTTAGAGGCCTTTGCTTCTACCTCACCGGATTTGCTTTAGACTCCAACTCAATGGTTTGTTGAGCTAACTCAGGGTTAAAACCCTTTAAATATCCATACTCCCAAGAAAAAATATCATTAAATTCTTGGAAAAGCAAGATAAAAGCTTGTTGTTCCTCTTTGGTACATACCTTACCAAGCTTGAGGAGCTTATCTTTGAATATCTCAATGGGTTCATAGTGCTCCTGCTTCACTGTCATGATGTTTTTATCTCTTCTAACTTGATCATCAAAATTGAATATTGATTCCAATGTTACCAAACCTTTGGGTAGCTTATGGGACTTCAATTTCAAGATCTAATTGTCATATTGTTGTTGCCATTTTTGTTGGTTTCCAGCAGCAAACTCTGCTTCCTCCATTAGAAAATTAATAATCTTCTCATTACTTTCAAAAAATTTCCAACTAGCATTGTTATCTGGTATAGATGGTCTAAATACCACTTTTACATACTGTTGTACCTCAACATTGCACATATCAATTGGAATATCAAACTGTGAGTCTATGGCAGCTAGCTTATCAACTTCTTTATTCTGGTTTCTAGGAATGGAGAGTAAATTGAAAGCATCAAAATCTTCAATTAAATCCCAAATCCTATGCTTGTACAACTTGAGAAAATCATTTTTTTTAACATTTAGATTTATTACCTGATTTGCTATCAATTTAGAATCACCAAAAACTTGTAAACATTTTATACCTCTCTTTCTGGCCCATTCTAGTCCATGAATAAGTGCCTCATATTCTGCTATGTTATTTGAACAACTGAAAGAAAATATTAAGGCTAAATAATACCTTTCTCCATCAGGTGAGATTAACATGGCTCCTCCACTAGCACCCACCTTGCCTCTTCAGCCATCAAAATAAAGCTTCAAAAGTCAATTATCTTGATGTTCTGGCTATTTTTCATCTTTTACTAGATTTGGAACAACTACATCATCCTGAATCATGTAAATTCCCAATCCTACCTCATCCATGTGACTGAAAGGGTCAACTTTGTGATTCTTGGCTGCCCACTCATCTAGATTAATATCATATATTCCTTCAATAGGTGTTGGGATCTAGGGTCATGGATTGATCTCCTACTCATGGATGTCTAGGTTTGCATTTTTTTGATTAGTAACATAAGGTTCAATATGATCTTTAGCTTATGGTTATGATTTTATGGTCACTCTAGTGCCATATCTTGTTCTGAAAATTAGAAGATAGAAACCCACCCAACTTAGCAATAAAATCCCTAGAAAGACATATGGAAAAGTAAGATGGTAGGTTTATAACATAGATATCCTATGGGATTGCAAAATTTGGGCATGCATGGAAGGTAAGAGCTAAATTTTTAACCACCCTAGCTGTCTTAATAGCAGAACCATCTAATTGAATTACTCTTTTTGAAAGAGGCTCATATGTTAATCCTAGCTTATTAGCTAGACTCTTAGGCATTATAGAGTTGCTTGCACCTGAATCAATCATGCAATTGTGCACTAAGTTGTCACCAATGATTAGACTTACATAAAATGGAGGTGGTTTTACCTCTTGATTTGACTGCTCACTCTTGGTTTCAAGGCTATTTACAAGCACTACTTTAGGTTGCTCTCTACTAGACTCATCAAAAATTGAAATCTTAGCTAAAACATCTTGCAATAAATATTTTTTCTTAGGAATATGTAAAGCATCAATCATTTAAAAATTAATAGTAGCCTTCTTCATGTGATCAACACTATTGAATGAAGGAGAACTAAACTTTTTTTGTCCCTTAGAAATAACAACTTCATTTTGAGCTTGTGATGATTGTGATTGAACTTTAGGCTGGTCCTTACCAAGTACAACTTGACCCCTTAGAAAAATATGAATGTTCTGAGTGTTTGAAGGCCCAGCTTGAACTATAGGAATCTGAAACTTTCCCTTTTCTGCTTTCTTCCCTTTAGAAACAACTTGTTGTCCTAGATCAACAACCCTTTTCTTTGATCTAGTGTTGGATGCAATAGATGTATTTGAATGATTTTTTCCTTGGGGATGATTTACTCCTCAAAACTTAGTGCTTTACCAATTCATTAAGGCAACATAAAGATCATTTTGTTGAGTTTGAGAACCCTGTTGCTCATAGCTTTCTTTGGTCATATCCTCTATAACAATAGTGTTATTTTGCACCATGAGAGCTTGATTCTACACTCTATTAAGACAAATGTTCTGATTGTGAGGCTGGTTGCATGGAAAACACCACTCAGAATCATGTTCCATGGTTTTTTGCACAAGCATGAGCTCCTTTGAAGAGCTAGCAGTATTAGGATTGTAAGGCTGAAATGGTGTAGGGTTGTAATTTCTTCTTTTTCCTTGGTAATCAACCTGATAAGGAGGTCTATTTTCTTGATATGGGGGTTGATATGGTCTGGTTTCTTGGCCAACCTATTTCTTAATAATCACTAAATCATTGCCAAAGGTCTTCAATAAAATTTCAATTTTTTGTTGACTGTCTTTAATCTCTTGTAACTCCTGAAATTGAGCTGGGACAACAGTTTCTTGGGTTGTAGATTCATAACCTATTGTTGGAACAGGTGGGACAACAACTATTAGGGGTAATGCTATTGGTATAGATGGTTGTATCTCAGGAAAAATTTGCATTGGAGGCCTTGGGGATATCTTTCTAGCTTGTATGAGGCTATTTTCTGCTCTAATAGCTATTTCATATGCATCAGAAAGTGTATTTCCACCCATAGATTGGATCATTACTGAAATATCACTATTAATAGCTTTAAGAAAATATAAAAATGCATGATGAGGTAAAGTTTTTATTGTTACCAGAATTTTGTCCCAAGTCTTCTAGAAAGGATAATTGAAATCTAAAATTTGCTCATGTGGAGCTCTTTTAATAGTACTCAACTACTCCATCAGAGATAGATGATCTAATTTATCCTCAAAGTTCTTATGTAATGCATCACCCAATACATCCCATGTATTGATTGAATTTACTGGAAGGGTCTGAAACCATTGTAAATCTTTTCCCTTTAACAATGCAACCAAGAGTCTGAGTGCTACATTTTTTGCAGTGATATTGTGAACTGAACACAAACTATCCACATCTCTAATGTACTCAATAGGTGTTGTGTGATTCTCCCTTATGAAAATAGCAAGCTTTTGAGGGTTGCTACAGGTATGTCATAATGTTGAGCAATATCTAATGGGCTATCCCCATTAAATGGTGCAAATGCAAACTGTCTCACCATTACTGGTGCTTGAACTTGCACTATTGGTACTTGAACTCTTGGTACCAAACTTGTAGGGCTGTAATTTGGAGGTGTAGATCTTGATCTTTATGGTGGATTGATACTTCTCCTTTTTATTGTGCTCCCTTTCCTCCTTGGTGGTGACAGCTACAAATATTCAAATGGTGAAGAGCTGCATCTTGTTTGCACTCTTCTCATAGGTTGTGTTGCACTGGATCTGCTTCAAAAAATAGAGATAAGTGTTGCCAAGTATAATTTGTAACCTATGAAAGGTAAAAATACTATTGTATATACCAGAACAACATCTTGTAATTTGAATTCTTTCTCTGAAGTGAGCTGCAGAGAATTTAGGAAGGGAGATTCCCACATGTATGAGAATTAGATGTTTCACTTTATAAATGTCATCTTGAAGGGTGACTCCTTTATGGATTGGGGAAATATTTTATTATATGTAATTCATGCTCAATTAATCATAGTAGATAAAACTAAGCAATTATTTGTGTCTTCTTATGTTGTATATTGTGCTGAAAGAATGGGTAAATGATGCTTTCTCTACCCAATCATCAATCAGTTAACAGGGGATACAAGATTCAGTTTGACCAAGGAATCCATGACACTAATTGGAGAATGGTGGAAATAATTTATTCAATTCCCCAAATCAACTTACATCAAGCCTTATGAGTATGACAAGGCTCCTTTCTTGTTATCGAGGTACTGTAGTGACAAGTTGATTTTGATTGAGTTTTCTAGATAAATGGTGGATGTAAATACAAAATTTTCTATTAAGCATAAGGTAGGAGGAATAAAGTACCCTATCAATCTTGGTTTTTATTCATGTACATAAAGTAAAATTGCAAAGATACGTCCAGAGGAATTGTAGGCCATTAATTTGTAGCAATATGTAAAAAGAGATAACTTTGGTCCCAAGAGGAAGATGAACAATCTCTATGAATCTCTCTTCCTATTCCATGAACCAAACATTGAAGACTTTTGGGAAAATTTGTAGGATGAGTTAGAGGTACAAAGGAGAATTTATGAAAGGTTGAAAATTCCTCAGATGAGAGATTCTTGTATCAAAGAGGATATTCTTGAAGTGTTTTCTAACAATTTCCAGACACTTGATCCTTTGTATGATGTGCAGGGAATTACCACAAGGACTTCGGATGCTATAGACTAGATGGAAAAAGAGAAACGATCAATAGATAAAATTTCTATGGGAGTAGTGGAAATAAGTATCTCTTGGATAGATCTATGGATTAAGAATTACAAGGTAAAGGGGTCCACTTATAGGAAGCGTAAATAGACAATAATTGAGAATTCCTCGGGGGTTTCTATTAAGGAGTATAGAAGGCTAAAGAAAAGACACCTACCCAAACCACTGAGGAAGATGAGCCTTATATCTTAGAGAAGGTGGTAGAAGAGTTCCAAAAGGCTTCTATTACGTTCATGGCATCCTCCATAGGGGTAGTTTCAAGGCTTGGTGTAATGCCCATTTCCTAGGTGATGCCTTCAAGTGAGATTGTTATAAAGGAAGTTTCTCCTACCATTTCTCAAATAGAATAATTATCAATGAAGGTGGAGAAGGAAACTCCTGTGGTTGAAGTCACAAAGTCCCCCTAGCCCCATACACTTAAGAAGTTCTTAGAGAAGAAGAATAACAAGGTGGTAAAGAGTAGGAAATGACTGAGTCACCCGAGCGTATGAGATTAGAAGAGTTACAGAAAACTGAGGATATAGCCTTTGAGGAAGTTAATGGTGGAAGAGATGATTTAGAACATGTGATCATCGAAGAGGAGAAACAAAAAATATTGAAAGTACAGAGAGGCAGGCTGCTCAGGAGAAGGAAGAAAAAGAAAGAGTTGAGCAAGAGGAGGATCAGAGGCAAAATGATGGGCAAGAAAAGAAAGAGAAGGCTGAGAAAGAAAGAAAATAATAGAAGGCTTCATCTTCAGAGAGAATTGATACAAAAATATTAGCCGAGGAACAACCAAAGGAGACCCCTTAGAAGGAACAACAATTCCTTGCATCTATAGGGGCTTCGACATGGTTAAAGACGAACTTGGAAAAGAGGCAACAAATAGCAGCACAACCCCCGATTTTTTAAGAGATGATGGTTGAGGTAGAGTGAGCTAAACCAAATAAGAATTCAAGGACTCTACACTCGAAATGAGTGAACGATGCCGAAGAATTACTTGTAGATATTTTTATTCCAATAGTTGACAAGGATGATTGAGAACTTAAAGCATCATACTATCAATTGTCAATGGTCAATTTGGGTATGCAAACCTGTGA
>VDFB02031690.1:0-23345 GCA_007258455.2 Sequoia sempervirens | reverse complement strand
TGAATAAGTTGCAATAGCTCTTCCTTGGTTAGATCACCCTCTTCTTCACTTCCTTTTGTCTTTGTCTTTTCTTGTTCTAGTTTAGCTGTTTCTAGTTCTTTTTCAAGGGTGTCCTCAAATTCCTAATCAAATTCCTCATCTAGTATGCCCACAATAACTTTTTCTTTCCCTTTCCCTTCAACTCTTGAAGTCTTGCATGTTGGTGGAGTACTGATATCAATTTCTTTTTCTCTTCTCTTCTTTCTCTCCATCTCACCAGAGGAGGAACCAACTTCAAGTCCTTTTACCGGAATGGAAACACTAGTTGATCCAAACTTCCTTAGCAAACCCTTAAAGAAACTTTCATATACTTGATCACAATTTTGCCAAATTATTAGAGTATATGTAAATCTTCTTGCAAACTGGTTCACTCTCTTCCCATATTACAATTTTATTTAGGGGTAAGTAATTCAAAAATGCATCACAAGGCATATAATCAGACTACCAAACCTAAAAGGGTAATTTTTCTCCTTTGTCAATTGCACATTCTCCATTTATTGATCTTTCAATAATCCACAAAGATAAAAATCCTAATCTCCCATTATCATCTTGTGTGAAATGTAAATAGCTCATGTCGAAGTTGCACCTTCTCTATTTCTGAAAAATATTTTATAGTATATTCCATGTGCAATGTACCTTGTCACTAAATCTTTGATTGTGGAATTATAAGTGCCCTTTGATCTCCAGTTACTCCAGTTATGGTTTTGACTTCTTTGTTTCAAATTGACTTCTTCCTCAACACATCCCCAACTTTGCATAACCCGGTTATGACTATAATCACTTCTTTTGAGATAAGGTAGGGTTTATCTAGAGTCAAAGTATCATCATTCAATCTGTTCATAATAAGCTCAATGACTTATGTGTTTCCAAAATAGGGGAATTCACTCCAAATATCCAAGCTTTTGTGTTTTTCTTCTTTCAACCATTTCAATTCACCGTGCAACAACATGTTCCTTTTAGCCCTAATCTTCTCACTATTATATTCATCTAGTTTTACCATTCCTTTTTTTTTTCCATTTTCCCTTCCATACACATGTCTTGAAAATAAGTTCTTCAACCTCACACCAAATTAAAATTTCTCAATAGTACTGAAATACCTAATGGATTAGGGTTTTGTCACTGAATATGCTTTCAAAATTTTGGTGCAGAGTGCTCTCCTTATTTTTATTTGACACAAAGTGGCAAATGAGGGTTTCAAATTTCCTTTTATATTTTGTACTCCTAACTTTTGTTGTAATAAATTATTTTTCCCTAACTTATCTGGATACCTTTTTTTCTCAGTCTGCGAAAGATAACTCTTCTTTGGATCTCCAACTCAGCATAACATTCTTTCCAACTATTCAAGTAACATTTGTAGACCATCAATGCAGCCACTACACTCATCCACATCCCGATGTCCATTACTAGCAGGGGTTTGAAATATTTTCTTGATAGTTCCCCCTAAGTCAAAGGCCCAAAACTAATTTTTGGAGGAATTACCAAAAGCAGGTTCTAGTTATGGCTCATTTCCTATAACAGAGAGACACGTCTTCACCTGTGTCTTCCTCATCTAATCTCTTATTTCATCCACAATCACTTTCCCTTTTCCTTTATCATCTTTCTACATATTTTTGCCTTTGTATATCAGATCTTTTCTATCCATGTTCTTGTTTTTGTGAAATCTTGCAATATGACCATATTTGTTGCAATTAAAACAAATAAAATTTCCTTATTCTGACCAGTTACTCCATTGATTTCTTCTTGATCTGCACTGGTTAGCAATATTCCCAAATCTTCCACATGTGTAACATCTAACACTCCTATTATCAGAGTTGTTTGACACATTTCCACATTCAATTGACATGTGGCTAAACTTATTGTAATTGAAACACTGACCATAAAATTATGAATCACTTAATTTCATTTTGCTTCTACATTGAGCAGCCATATGACCAAATTTATTGCAAGAAAAATAGTATCCATTCAACTTTTGAGCATTAGGTTGTCTTACCGTATTCCTTTTTTTCTTTTTTCATCATATTTCCTTGCTTAGAATTCCTTTATCTAGATTTGGAACTCTCTCCTTTTTCATAACCAAGACCTCGCTTAGCATTTGCATTCTTCTACCCTTGAGTCAGCTCATCAAGCTTAACTGAGCTAATTTTGAACTTCTCCTTGTATTCATTTGTAGTAGTGAGTTCATCCCTGAGAATAGCAATATGTTTTTCAAGCTCTTCTTCCTTGTTTCTAGATTGTTGTAGCTCAATCTCTAACTAAATGAATTCTCCATTAATTCTTCTACATTCATCAAATCTCTCTTTTAGGGATTGGACAAGATTTTCCTCATTCTTCTTTCTTTCTTCAATCTCCTTAGTCATCTTCATCGCCATAGACTCCATCTCATACTTTAGGGTAGCATTGTCTCTAGCAAGCTTTTTACATTCTTCAGTTATTTCCTTCAAGGTTTGATTCAAGTGAACATCATCCATTATTTTTCTCTCTTTCCGCTTAATTTGATCACATAGATCCTTTCTCTTTTCCCTATACTTAATAATCTTATCCTTCAACTTCTAAATGAATTTCTCAACATCCTTAAGATTTTCTCTTAATTCTCGAACTTCTACTTTAGACTGATCAAGGTCATCAAGTGCCACCAAAAGTTGTTGTTGAAGACTACTAGAGTCCATTACATTCCAAGATCTACCTTAAGTTGTTGAACTTCTTCTGAGGAACTTAGCTTTGATACCAATTGTTGGACTCAAGCGACACTGAGAGGGGGGGTGAATCAGTGTTGTGCAAATTTTAACTTTATTAAACTGATCTCTCAAGTGTGTATAACATTCAATCAAAAGAAAGGTGCATGAACATAGAACAATAATCCACAACACTATAACACAAGGATTTTTTACATGCAAATTTGGTTAAGGGAAAAACCATGGTGGAGGTCAATCCATAATTTGAGTACTCAAAATATAAGTGTTTTACAAAATAGGAATGCACTTGCATTCAGGCACATTGCCTAGAGATCACTACTCAAAATCAAGAAGGCTCACTTCCTTACAAAAAAATTGGATTACAAAAAAAGGTTTAACTAAGAAAATAACATCTACAAATGCCTGATTACAGTTTTGGTTAGGCTCATAGATTAGATTTTGTACCTTTTGTTTGATTTTGCACTTTGCTCTGCTTAGCCTTAATTCACTTCACAAAATCCTCTTCTGCACAAATGAAAATCACTAAAATTCTCTTCTAATATTCGTACACACATCAACACATATCAAATACTCACACACACACACACCAAAATGAATTAATTGATCTCATATATATATCCACTACCAAGAATTCAATTGCTATATGTCGACTTCAATAGAATAGAAAATATCTTCCAACTATCAGCTCAAATCATGAAAAAAATTTAATGCACATCCACCAAAGTCAGCCATAGCATAGTTAGAACCCAAAATAAAATCTCCAAAACAAAAATACTTCAAAAAATTTTGCTTTAGACATTCGTAACACCTTACATTCACTTATCGGCCTCCATACATTGATGAACAGAAAATCAAATGACTGGATCTCCTAAGTCATACACCATTTGATGCGACAAGACAAAACTTGAGAATAAAAAATTTCATATATCCAACGACCTTCCTAAGATCCACAACTAAAACTATTAAACTAATAAATCAAACCACTTGACATATTCAACTTCAATCAGATACCCTATACTTCACTCTATCTTTTGGTATAGTTAGATATTGCAGTGCGGACGAAATCAATGACTTCAATTTCCATCAATGACAACACTAGAATCCATATGCCAACAAATCCCTCTCCTATTGAAGTGGATTTGGATGTTGTGGATTTGGTGGGAAGATCTCTTCTCTCTTTCGGGTTCCTATTAAGGTGGAGCTTGTGTGGGTTGGAAAGTTATGTCTCTAATGGAAAGGGTTCTCCTATAATCCTCTCTTATAGAGGGGAGATCACTCCTTTAGGGTTGGATTTTGAGTTGGATAATTGGGTGGGTTAGTGTTGTAAGAGGGTTATTGCTACCCTGTGCTCTATTGAGCCCTCTTTCTCCAAGGTTGTGGTAGGGAGTTGGGTTGTGCTGGAAATATGGAAAAAGGTTTTGTGTGCTCTTTGTTTCTTTCATTCTCTTATGGAGAACCAATTTTGGTCTTGTGGGTGTTTTACACCTATTTGTTGGTTGTTTTCTTGGCTCATAATTGGTGGTTCTAATAGGCTAGTTATTTGTGGCCTAGCATTTTCTAGGTTTTAGGTCCCAATAAAACCTATTTGCATTATTTTTTGGTTAGTTGGTTTTGTCCACCCTTGGGGTGGTTGTTGTTGTTGGATACTAGATTGCATCTTTGTTGTTGTTGGTTGTTGTTTTGTAGCTTTGTTTTTGTTGAGTTGATATCCTATTTGTAGCTTTGTGCATGGCCTAAAGTCCTATTCTATTGGAAGGATTCTTGTTTTATTTATTATTGTTTTGTTATGGTTTACATCTAGTGGTCATGAGGATTGTTTACTATTGTTGTCTTGTCTTATTGTTGATAACTAATTCTTTCTTAATGTATTCGGGATAAGGGACCTTTCAAAATCCCTGCTTTGATGTTTATCTTGTTAGTCCTCCCTTGAGGTAGTTGTTTGTGTTGGATGCTATTTTGTAGCTTTGTGTGTGGCCTATAGGCTTGTTCTGTTGGCACTGATGCATGTTCCTCTTTTGATGTTTTGGTTGGTTTAGTTTTGCTGGCTGTGAGGCCTATTTCTTTTTTTTGTCTCATCTTGTGGTTGTTCCTTTTCTTGTTGTGCTTATTACCAAATCTTTATTGATTTAAAAGGGATCATGGCCCTTTCAAAATCCTTGCTTACCTAATAAAAAACATTAGTCATGGAAAATATATCATATTGCTAGCCATGGTGACCCTTTTGGTGGTAAAAGTTGTTTTGACCTTATCTAATTCTTGGACAAGGATTTTGTTGTAATCTAAATAGCCATTTAAAAGATTAAAAAAATCAACACCAAATACTATTTGTAGGATTTTTTTTTTAAATGAGAGTGGGTAATGGTTCTTGAGAGATGATTTATTGTTGTCTCTAAAATCCACATAAATTTTGATCTCTCTATTCTTTTTCCTAATAGGAACTAGATTGGCTACACAATAGTAGTGTTTGATTGGGTAAATTATGCTTGCCACCAAAAATTTTGATAATATTTTTGCATTAGTGGTTCAATATTGGGGTTGATAGGCCTTTATTCTCATCTAACATGTTTTACATTTATATCTATTTCAATGGCGTGTTGGGCTAATTTAGGGTAAAAACCTCTTAGATATTTATATACCCATGCAAAAATGTCATCATACTCCTTATAGAGTTCAAATAAATCTTATACTTTAGACTTTTTACATACCTTTCCTACCTTCAAAACCTTTTCTTTTGTAATTTAAACCCCTCATAGTCCATTTCCTTGTTAGGAATGTTCCTATTTTCTTTTCTTATTAAATAATCACTATTAAATATGATTTCCAAAGTGATTAACTCCTTAGGAAACTTGTTTTTCTTCAGTTGAATGACCTAATTACCATATTTTTGTAGTTTTGACTAAAATTTACCAAAAAAATCTACTTCCACTAAAAAATTGGCAATATTTTGGTCATTTTCAAACACTTTCCAACTCATTGCATTATTAGTGATAGCTATTCTTACCACTAGCTTGACATATTGGTCTTTTTTCTCCATGATATTTTTGGAATGCCAAATTGTGCCCCTACTACTACAAGTCTACCAATATAAATTTGTTCTTCTCTCTAGGGATAACTTGGAAATTGAAGGCATCATAGTCTTCAATGAAATATAATACCCTTTGTTTTTTATAAAGGAAAAAATGGGTTTTACAGGGACCCGAAACCACAGAGTTTACAAGCTAGAGACAAATAATCCATCAGAGTGTACAATAAGAAAGGAAAATTGTGACACAGAAAAAAGCAAAAAAGGACATCAGGCACCAACCATGAACCAGCAAAGAGCTAGCAAGAAGCCAGCACCAAGAACAACCAAAGCTAACCTAAGGACTTTAAAGTCTCAACAACCTCAACTTCAAGGTTGCACATCTCTTGGGTCACCCTTTTTAGATCCTGGATCTCCTAAGGCAAAAAATCCGCTTTTCTCTTCAAGTTGGCTCTAGTCCTCTTCAAGGGGCCAAAATCCTCTTTCTTACTTTTATCCTTGTCTGCTTCCAAGTCCACAAATAACGACCCTTGATGGGTATTTTCTAGCTTCTCCATCATGGTGCTCAAGATAGTAGCATTTTTTTCACAACTCTATGGCTATGATCCATGATTGTTTTCATAGTTTCCCTAATTTTGCCAATTTCCTCTTCTAGATTCTTAACCTTATTATTGTTTTCCTTCTTCATCTTGTCCATAAGCTCAACAGTTCTTTGAAGGAACTCGACCATCGACCTCTTCTCTTCCACAGTCCACACAACCCCAACAATATTTTGGGATACCCCTTTAGCTTCCATCTCATCCAGCTTGCTAGTGGCAGCCCTGTTTTTTAACCTGAGGTCCTTTATCTCATGAAAACTTCATGATCCTAAAGTAGTCAACAGCTCCATTTCTAGAAATTTCCAGTATGTCATCAGGAAATTCCTGGTCCATCTTGAAGTAGTGGTCATTAGGTTTGATATCTCTAGGGAATTTGGGTCTATTCTCTTTGTCAGTGGCAAGGTAAGAGGTATAAAAGTCCTCAAGGGCTTTAGGGGCATCATAGTTATCCTCAAGAGAATCCTCAGAATAAGAAACCAAATTTTTCGTGGGGGGATCCTTCCTCTTGATTTTCACCACCTGAGAATAATACCCTGTGTTAATAGGCCTTCAACAAGTCATTTTTAGAGTAATTTTGGCCTCTAGTTTGGTTTAAAAATGGCTCACTATCACCAAATACATGTAATATCTTGATTCACATCTTCTATGCAAACAAAAAACCTTGAATAAATATCTCATGCTTAGTCATATTATTGGTAAATTGAATAGAAACATAAAAGAAAAGAAATATCATGATTATTTTATAATTACTTAAATTATTTAATTATTATGTAGTAACCTATTTTAAGAACTAATTTATAATACAACCTTTAATGTTGACATAGGAACTTTTATCTTAGCATTGTATCAACAGTTGAATTTAGTCAATTATTCCCTCTATCTTCTAAGTTTCCACCATGATTGACCTATAAAAAATTTATGACATCTAACAACAATAAAAATAAAATACCCTTACCCTTTTTCACTATTTTACTATCAGAAACTTAGGACACCACTAAAGCAAGCATATTTTATATCAAGGTGTTCTAAAGGATATCAATTATTTGTATGGATATGAAGCACTTCTAACCTTCCTACTTCATATAATCTACCTTTATAGGTTTTCTCTAACAAAAAAAATTTTAATATCTAAAGAAATAACATAATTTTCCCAAGGATTATTGTGAACTCCACACTATAGATTCCACCATAAACAAGGAAAAATTACCTTTTCTTACCAAACAACACACAAAGAAAGAGATGTAGATAAATAAATAAAATTCCTAGTAACACTCTTTATTCTTTGGAGGAGATATATTTTTTCCTCTCTAGATAGTTGAAACAAATAAAATTTTATTGTTGGTCAACACCCATTAATCATGGCTCATTCCAAATCTACATGGTGTTACATAGTGTGGTGTTCTAAAGAAGAAACAAGAATTGTCCAAACAATTCTAGATAGACTATTGTAGCTAATTCCTTTCAATACAAAAATATTCCTACCAACTCAAAGTTTCTCATAGCTAACCCTTGACAAAAAATTATCATGAATCTATGCCATTTAGGTTAATTATTGTACATGATTAATGGAATGTATATTATTATTTACATCTAAAGGATTAACATATTATCAAGTCTTGTTCACTATACTGTCGTAAATTGTCACCCTAGACAATTTCACCTTATGTTTTATCCTCCCCTTTAATTATTGGACCTAATTCAATACTTAATTTCCCAAATTATGCATTCTATGGCCCATTTTTAACAATTACCAATGAAATGCAAGTGGGAAAAAATGCATTTATCTAATACCTTGCCCTCGACCTTAATATCCTCAAAAATAGGTCCAAGAAACTCACACCCTAGGCGTAAGTTTCATGTTTTCCCTCCAATTTCAAATATTTTAGTGTCAAAAATTTATTATTTGCAATTAAATTATCTGAAGTTGGCCATCAAGATGTAATTTTTGAGAAATTGAATAAATACCTAGTTATTGCATCATTTGAACATTAAATGAGAACAACAAGCAATAGGGAACATTACGAGAAATTACTATTAGCAAGAGCAACTAATTAAGAGTAGAATTTCAAAGCTTAATTACAATAATTAAACATCCTAACATCATGTTAAATCCTACATGAGTTCATGTGTGTTCACATTATCATTATTTTATGAAGGCTAACACTTTTGTAGGTATCCACAACATTCAAGTATTCAAGCAATTCAAGTCAAGCAAAAAAGATCAAAGACCTTGAGGTAATGTGTATGACATCAATCCTTAAAGGAATTCATTGAAGGGTGGTGACTTGCAATACTTTTTTGTTTCATCATTCCTTCCTATCCATTATCATTCTATCATTGAAATTTCCATTTTGGAAGTGGAAGCACTAATATGGGGTTTTACCAAGGAAAGCCCCTAAATGACACAATATTTATTCTCCTTTTGAATGTGTAGATATTAGGATTGAAGAGAATTGAAAGGACTTTGAGGATATTTTATTCATTGTTGTATTTGAAGACCTACATCTTGTTAACCCACAAAAACTCAGTTACAAAAATATCTGACAACGATTTGACAAATTTGCAGGTGGGAATCTACAGCTTAGATCTAACATCAAATTCCACTATGAAAATAGATCCAGAAAAGCTCTACAAGGAAATTCATTCCTTAGGCATCTATGTCCTCCATTTTCAGCCCCAGATTTGAACCACATGTGCACAATGTCCTACTTTGCTCATTTTTGTTGTCTGAATTTGTCTATGAATTTCTATGAGCTTTTTGTATTTGCATCAGAATAATAAATGTTAGAGTAAAGGTTTAAATTTAATCATGTTAATTAAATTACCTTTATCTCCTTCTTAACATTTCACCTTAGTTTGCATAATAAGACATTTAATAATTATATTAATTATTAAATGTATTATCCTTTTAGGGTTTTGTTGATCTCCTTTCTTAAGGATTGATTTTTTATGTAATTATGCTAATTCAGTTGTTGAGAATACAATTTTTCAATTTCACAGAGCAAAATATCTCTTTCTCTCTTTCTCCATTTTTTCTTCCCTGTGATAGGTATTCTTGCATGCAGGTGTTCTTGGACTCAGAAGTTGGATTTGACAACTTCAACATGGTATCAGAGCACAGACCTACTGCAGCCTGTTCCTGATTTTGAAGAATTTTGGGTTGAAAGGGTTAGATTTGGCTTTCACAGGTTTACAGGGTATTTTTGTGTGGATCTGGGTTACTCCGATTTTTGGGTGCATTTTGGGCCCAAACTGACCTCACGGTTGGACTCAGAGCGGCCAAAAACCCATATTTTCATATATGGCATGCCCTATTTGAGCAAAGTTGCACCAGGAGGCAAAATTTTTTAGGCCCCAAGGCCGTACGCCCTCAGGGCACGTTTTACGAGGTGAAAATCGAAAAAAAAAATCAAAAAACACAAATTTTTGGTTTAGTTTTTCCGCCGCCCGTTTAAATTGGCAGCGCCGCCGGTGCGCCACCCGGCGGCCACCGCTCGGCCACCGCCACCGGCGGCAACCGCCGGCCGCGACAGCGCCAAGCCGCCGGCATCAGCAGTCACCGCCAGCGGCAACCGCCAGCGGTCACCGCCACCAGCAAACCGCCAGCGCCCACCGCCGGCCTCCAGCCCCTGAGGGCCTTCCATGCGACCGGTGCCGGCGCCCAGGAGCCAAAGACTTTAGCCCTTGAGGGCTATGTATTTTTTTTAAAAACCTTTTTGCAGCTACCTTCACTAAATCGGGCGTATCTTGTTCGTTTTAGCTCGGATTTTTGAATGGAAATAGGAGTTGGAAAGCTGGTTCTGAGCCCGATCTAATTGATGGATGATATTTTTTCTGATTTTACCGGTTTGCAGTCGTTTTTTTCAGTCAAAGTCTGAACTTGTTTTTGCACTCCCGGAGCCATATCTTTTGCACACGGACTCCGTTTTTCGCAAACGAGTAGGCGTCGGAAAGCTCTTCTCATGCTATTTCCAGAACAGTAACTTTTTTTCATCAAAAATTTACCAGGTACACATAATTTTGTCTGAATCATTTTTTGCTTTCTCAAGCTTTTCAGCTTTAAAAATTGTACTGGGGTTTGGGTTCTCGTATTGTGGGGAGGTGTTTTTTCTTGCTTTCTGTATTTTCCATCAGAAAACCAGAACACCAAAACTCTCAAAACAATCAAACCCTTCTGCATCTTCTGTCTATTCTAAAAGATCACATAATAATAAAAATAAACAAACAGTCACAGGTGTAGGGTTTAATGGCAGACTCTTCTTCGGTTGAGCGTCTTTCCCCACACAATTATCATACCTGGAAGGCACAGATGACAAGACTTCTCATGTCCAAAGGTTTATGGTCATGTTTGGATGATGTTCAACCTTAGTTGCAACGTCAATTTGAGATCTTTCAGCACAGGAACATAATGGATGAGGCCATGGGGTTGTTATCCTTGCATGTTTCAGATAGTCTTCTCTTTCATCTTGAGGGTTGTGCAACTCCTCGAGCTATGTGGTTGAAGTTTGAAACACTTTTTGGCACCATTAATCAGTTCCGAGCACTTCAGATTGAGGCAGAATTGACCACTTTGGTACCTGATTCCTTTCCTTCTATTGAGGATTTCTTGATGAAATTCAAATCTCTCAGATCTTTGTTACAGGGTTGTGGTAAAAACAAAACAGATACAGAGTGCATTTACCTGATTCTATCTAAGCTTCGAGGATCCTTTCAGATTTTCTCTTCTACCTTCTATTCCACCATGGATGCTTTGGGTCCACATTTTACCATGCCTTCTCTTGAGGTATTCTGTGATCGATTGACACGAGAGTAGGCCAAGCTCACACAGTTGGATACTCTTCCTGGATCAAAGAATAAAGCATTGGTTGCTCAGCCATCCCAAGGGAAACAGAAGCAGAAACAGAAGCCGAAGACAGATTCAGTTGGCAGTGAGAGTTCCTCCAAGCCACCACCTAAAACAAATTCAAAACCACAATCCAATCCTAAACAGGGTAAATCTTCTAAGTCTGGTGAGTCTTCCTCCAAGACTAAGAAGAATCCAGGTGATCCTTGTAGTTTCTGTGGCAAGGAAGGACATCCAGTTTCCAGGTGTTGGAAATGATTAGAGGCTTTGGAGGAAGCCATGCAGCAGCATCATATTTCCTCACCTCAGCCTCCTTCTCCATCCACGGGGAAAGGTCATGCTCTTTCTGCACGAGCCTCTTCTTCAGGATCCACATGGATTATTGACTCTGGTGCTTCGCACCATATCTCACACTCACAGGATTTAGTCACTGCACTTGCTCATAGTGCTACTTCACAGATTGCAGTTGGTGACTCCGCACAACTTTCAGTTCAGGGTTCAGGTACTGTTTCATTGGATGGTGGTTGTCTTCAGGATGTGCTTCTGGTTCCTAAAATTTTGACAAACCTTCTATCTGTTTATCAGATTTGCCACTCTGGCTCTGGTAAGACAGTTGAGTTCTCACCACATGATGTGGTTATTCGAGACCTTCACGATCCTGACTTGGTTGTGGCTACTGGGAGTGTGGATTCTGCATCTCGCTTATACAGATTTGATGGCTTTGAGAGTTTAGACACTGTTGGTTCTTCTCTTATTGCACATGCAGATTCAGTGAGCATGCTTTGGCATGAGCGTTTTGGCCATGTCAATTACAGATATTTACAGCAGATGAGTACTCAGGCACTTGTGATTGGGCTCCCACAGATTTCTTGTACTGATGGTGTATGTCGAGGTTGTGTTCTTGGCAAACATCATCGAGATCCTTTTCCTAAGGGTCGAGCCACTCGTGCTAGGGCACCCCTAGAGTTGGTACACAGTGATCTTATGTCCTTTTTGACTCCTTTTTCAGGGGCCCGCTATGTGCTCACCTTTATTGATGACTTCTCCAGATGTACATGGGTGTACTTTCTTAAGTACAAGTCTGATGTCTTTGACTCATTCAGGATTTTTAAGACATTTGTGGAGAAGCAATCTGGACTTTCTATCAGGAGGATACGCACAGATAATGGGGGGGAATATGTTAATCAGGCTTTTATAGATTTTTGCACTGAGCATGGTTTACAACATCAGTTTACTGTCCCTTACACCCCTCAGCAGAATGGTGTCGCTGAGAGAAAGAACAGAACCTTACGGGAGATGGAAAATTGTATGATACAGTCTCGAGCTATGAGTTCTTCCTTCTGGGCTGAGGCAATCAATTGTGCCAATTATATTCAGAATCGGATGCCTCATAAGGCATTGCAACATATGACTCCTGAGGAGGCTTGGACCCATGTCAAGCCTGATGTTTCTACATTCTGAGTTTTTGGTAGTGAGGCTTGGGCATTTATTCCTGATGCTCAGTAGGAAAGCCATGGAGAGGAAGAGCCGACCACTCATACTTATCTCTTGAGGATGATGTAGATGCTAATCCACCATCTCCACCACCACCACTTGCTCCATCCTTGCTTAGGTGGGCCCATGTCACTTGATGCACCGGTTCTTTTAAGTGTGATCCTCAGATACTCGGCCGTACTTGCTCAAACATCTGGTTCTAGTCTTTTGAGTCATGCCATTTTGGATGATCCTCAAAAGTTTTCAGAGGTGACAGGTCACCTTGAGTGGGATAAGGCTATGGATGAGGAGTATTCTTCTTTGATGAAGAATCATACTTGGGATCTTTGTCCTCTTCCTAAGGGAAGAAAGTTGGTTCGGTGCAAGTGGTTGTACCGTACCAAGTATGCTGCAGATGGTTCTATTGATAAGTATAAGGCACGTCTTGTTGCGAAGGGTTTTTCTCAGGTGGAGGGTATTGATTACTCCGAGACCTTTGCCCCTGTTGCTAAGATGAATTCTATTCACTTTGTACTTTCACTTGCAGCTTCACAGGGATGGTCAGTGTTTCAGATGGATGTGAAGAGTGCCTTCTTGCATGGTGACCTACATGAGGAGATCTATATGGAGCAGCCTCAGGGTTTTGTGCAGGACACTTCTTTGGTTTGCAGACTTCGGCGTTCATTGTATGGTCTCAAACAAGCCCCTCAGGCTTGGTATGAGAAGATGGACTCTTTTTTGCTTTCCACTCACTTCACACGTTGCCATTCTGATCACACAGTGTACATTTGGCATCAGGAGGGTGATCTTTTGATTCTTGTGCTATATGTCGATGATCTCATCATTACAGGTAGCTCATCTTCCATGATTCAGGATGTTCAGCGAGCTTTGATGGAGCGGTTTGAGATGACAGATCTTGGACTTTTGCACTATTACTTGGGCCTGCAGGTTATTCAGTCTTCGGATGGGATTTCCTTATTTCAACAGAAGTATGCTCTTACTATGCTCCAACGCTTTGGCATGCTTGATTGCAAGCCTGCCCCCACACCTTTTCAGTCAGGTGTTGTCTTGTCTTCCACTTGTACTACTTCTTCCGTGGATACTACTCTGTATAGACAGTTGGTTGGCAGTTTGTTGTACCTGACACACTCTCGTCCTGATCTTTCCTTTGCGGTTGGCCTTGTCTCTCGATTCTCACATGATCCACATGAGAGTCATTGGCAAGCAGCCAAACGTATTTTGAGGTACATTCGGGGCACCACTCATTATGGCATTCACTACACATCAGGATCCCCTCACATTGTTGGCTTTACTGACTCAGATTGGGCTGGTGATGTCGATGAACGGAAGTCTACTTCTAGCTTTGTTTTTTGCCTTGGTTCTGGTCCTATTACATGGTCTTGCAAGAAGCAGTCTGCTATTGCATTATCATCTACAGAGGCTGAGTATCGAGGAGCAGTGTTAGCTAGTCAGGAGGTTTTATGGCTTCGACAGTTGATGATAGAGTTTGGGTTTCCTCCTGATAGTCCCACTATACTTTGGTGTGACAATCAGAGTGCCATTCATATTTCTCGCAACCCAGTGGAGCATCAGCGGACTAAGCACATTGAAATCCACATGCACTTCATCAGGCAGTTGATTCAGGATGGTTCTCTCATCTTGGAGTACATTCCTACAGAGGAGCAGGTTGCAGACATCTTCACTAAACCTTTGGCATCGCCGCGCTATCTTCAGTTGCGCTCCATGCTTGGGGTGAAGGAAGTTGTCCTTGGGGGGTCTCAGTGAGGCCTTCCTTCCTTCTTTCATGTTTTTTTAGCATGCTTTCTTCTCTTTTTGGAGTAGAGTTTTTCCCATGAGGTTTTCTCTATTTCTCCACTTTACAGAGATTTGGTTGTAATTGGGTACCTTATCTGGCCTTGTTGCCGGGACCCAAGTTTACTTTCTTGCATTGTAGTTACCTTTGCTTTCTTGCATATGTTTGTAGCTGCACTTTTGCTCATCTTAAGGGGGGGTGTTAGAGTAAAGGTTTAAATTTAATCATGTTAATTAAATTACCTTTATCTCCTTCTTAACATTTCACCTTAGTTTGCATAATAAGACATTTAATAATTATATTAATTATTAAATGTATTATCCTTTTAGGGTTTTGTTGATCTCCTTTCTTAAGGATTGATCTTTTATGTAATTATGCTAATTCAGTTGTTGAGAATACAGTTTTTCAATTTCACAGAGCAAAATATCTCTTTCTCTCTTTCTCCATTTTTTCTTCCCTGTGATAGGTATTCTTGCATGCAGGTGTTCTTGGACTCAGAAGTTGGATTTGACAACTTCAACAATAAATTGCATTGTTAGCCTAGTTAAATTTTTGTATTTCATCATTAGTACATGTTCCTAGATTTGGTTAAGGGTTGGTTGACTCAACTATCAGGTTGTAAGTTAATCATGTACCTTATCTAAATCCATTAAACCCTCATTCCATCCTTGCATTTCCAATCCATCCATATCCTCTTAGAAACATTTTAAAAAGTGGGAAACCCTAAGGTGAAAGCCCCAAGGTTCCCCTTTCTGTATGTTTCATTGTGGTGAACCTAATCTATTAACATTATATAACTTCTAAAAATTCACCCTAGATGTAGTGTTTTGTATATCATTATTTTGCATTTCTCATTTAGTGTTTCATTTTTACATCATAAAATTCATAAAAATTAATAAAAAATTGCATTTATATTACATTGAAAGTTGTAATAGGGTTTTTTTCAGTAGCCTTAAATCAGATTTACATTCAAGTGTTATTCATTAGGTCATAAAATTACGAAATTGTGCATTGCATGCATTTAGGCATCTTTCATTTAAGTCAAAAAAGTGAAAAATTGCATACTTTTATTTCAAAATTGCATCAAAACACCATTCTCAAAAGTTTGAATCTTGAAATTAGTTAGTTACTGCATCTTATATTTGAAAATTGCATTCAAAATCATTCACAAAATTTTAACATTATTGCACATTTGCATTTTCCAATTTCATAGTCATAAAATCAACAAAATCTAGAAAAATATACACTGTCAAACCTGTCTGTACATAGAATTGGGAACCTTAAACAATAACAAACACAATCAAAATTTTAATTTTTGAACACCTTGTCTAGGACACAGACGCCTTGGGTTCCTCTATCCTACATTTTGTGGCTGAAATTTGGCTCAAATCTATGTTTGCATGTGTTCTTTGTAGGATTTTACTGTCTGATTTTTTTTTTGTATTTAAAAATTGTCATTTATTTTTAGCATTGTTGCATTTTTAAATTCTTAAGTTCATAATCATAAAATTAGTAAAATATGGAAAAAAAAAATCACTCGTATACCTCTTTGCATACAAATTTGGGAACCCTAAACAATCAAACTTTAAATTTCCAAAAATCCTATCTAGGACATAAACACCCTAGGCACCTTTGTCTTGTTATTTTTTATTGAAATTTGGCTCAAATATCTATTTATATGTTCTTTGTCTTGTTTTGTTGTTTGAGTTTTGTTTCTAGCTATTTTTTATGTTTGTTTGTAAGTTTAGTGCTCATAGTGGGCACACTTAAGTTTTCTGAAACTTGCATGAGCTTCAAGACCTGGTGTCCTATTGCTAATACTTCTTGGTGGCACGTAGTTCTAGACTTATAGCATCCCACATTGTTATTACATTAGTTGTGGATCCGAAGTCTTCCAAATTTTTCATGAAAAGTGTTGTCAATATTCAATCCATTTTGAACACTATCCCTGATGCTACCATACCAATGATCACCTTACAAGGACCCATTTTTACATATGTTGAGACTATGGTTACCCATGTTCCTAAAGAAAAACTCCAACAATTGGACGAATATTTAGAAAGACTTCAAGACCATGTGAGTACTTAATATTTAGCTAGCACAATGGTCCCTATAATAGATAACCTAAGAAATTTGATTAATGATGAAAAAGGATTAGAGGTTTTGCATAGCCTAGCCCATATAGTTGATGCTAATGTACCTAAAATTTCTAGTTGTGCTCAAACTTTGAGAAATATTCAAATTCAAGGAGGAAATCAAGTCTCCCTGCCTAAAACTATAGCCTCTATTGCCACATACATAAACCCAATTGTTGCTTCAATGATACAAAAAATCATTGGTATAACTCCAACAATAGGCCTTTCCACTAGAAATCCTTATGGTTTTATATCTTCACATGTCACACTCAAGTTTCATCTCCTCTCATAAATTTGCAACGTAGTAATCCACCAAGAACATACACACTTCCACCAAATTCACCACATTCCCAAAACATGACAACTAATGATTTGGTCATTAACCAAATTTTGCAAAATTTCTCCTCACTTCAAAAAAAATTCTCAACTTTGAACCAAAACCAAAATGGAAATCCATCACAATATGTCAAAAGGATCCCATTATCACTTGAAATATTGAAAACACCAATGCCACAAAACATAGAGATACCCAAATTTGAAAAGTATAATGGTAAAGAAGACCCTAAAAATCATTTATTAGCATATACCACCTTGTGCAGTGACTTCATCTTTGAGGATAAACTCCTGACTAAACTCTTTCTTAGGTCATTGAATGACATGACTTTGGAATGGTTTTGTTCATTTCCAAAAAATTCAATCCACTCATTTAATGAGCTTGTTGATGCATTTCTCCATCATTTCCAAGTAAACATTGGTCCTAAGATTACCCTAACTGATTTAGTGTGATGCAAACAAAAGAAAAGTGAAAAGGTCATAGACTTCATAGGCCGCAATTAGTTGCTATATTCATAAATCAATTTGACTCTCCCTGATGTGAATGCCCAAAGAGTGTTCATTGAAAATTGTAACCTTCCATAAGAGATGGAATTTTATTGATGAAATATTCCTCTTTTATACATCTATGATTGACCCTTCATGACTACTGAAATTTGGTTAGTCAATATGAAGAGGAATCTTCATCAACTCATACTAAGAAATCCAAATCCGTACCTCAAAAAAAAACTATCAACCATTCAAGAAACAAAACATGAACTTTATTAAGTTACAAACAACCAACCACATTTAACCTCTTTTTTTTCCATAAGTTCAACTCCATATCAATTTATATCAAGAGATAGATAATTCACCCAATTACCTGACACTCTCCATTCGATCATGTTGCAATTTTTGAGTAAGAACCTAATACAATTGCCTCCTATTATACCTATGGATACAACCAAACCTCTACCTCCAAATTACAATCCAAATTTTGTTTCAGTATCACGCACAAGTGGACACAATATAGAATGATACATGAATCTTAAAAATCAAGTTGAATACCTCATTAATTCTAATTGCATCCAATTGGGTAGTGTTAATGATCAAGGGAATAATTTTGTTGCCCTTCCTAAACAAAACTTGCAAATTTTTACCAATCTAATGCCAAACCATTCATACAACTTTGTGCAATCTTGTGATGTTAAGAATGATGAGATAAATATTGATAATATTTATGTCATGAGTGATGATAACAATGATAATAAGAGTGATTTTGAGGATGGATTACAAGATATGGTTGTTGAATTTTGGTTTTCATTGATGTCAAAAGTATGTTTGAGGGTGTTGCAATTTGATTGTTAGTGTTGTAGTCTAGTTTTTTTGTTGCTAGAGTCTTTGTGAGATGCCCACATATCTCTCTTGTTGATGTTGTGCTCCTTCATTTTGGAAGTTAGCTTCATGATGTGTTATAGAATGTGTGATCCAAGATTCATCTTATTTGGATTACCAAAAAGGTGTTTGTGAACGTGACCACTTCTATTTCATGATGTTTCTATGAGGATTCTCGCAAAGGTGCAAATTTTTATTCTACATCCCTCCATGTTTGTAGATATGGTTGTGTAGATAAGAAGTTAAGTTTATGATGTTGTGAAGGTGATATATCCAACATTTCATATCATTAGTCCTTCAACAAAGAAAGTTTGCAGTGACATAGTGCAAGAATGTGTTGTCTAATGGCTACACGTTTGTTGGATTGTGCCAACTTGAAGCTACAAGAAGTTATGAAATGGTTGTATGAGAGTATTCCTAAGTATCATGTGATATTTTTTTTGGTCCACAAGGTGTTTTATATTTTCACTAGAATAGGTTGTGGCCTAGAATGAAGGTGTTGTTGGGTTATGTTTTTTTCCTAGTCGACTAAGGTATGTTGAAGGTGTGTGCCATAATTTCAAGGTTGTACAAAGTTCAAGAAGTGTTTGAATGTGTTTTATAGGTCATGCCAACTCATCTAAATGAAGCACAAGTAATGTTTAATCTTTCATGTGCATTGGTAATATTGTAATGGATGATGTGTTACAAGTTTCATGTGTTCTTTCTTAAGGCTAAACTAATTATAATTTGTGAATTGCACCAGATGTTGATCATTGAAGACCAATATTATGAATAATTTTTAGGACCAAGTTAAGCATGTGTTGGAATATACAATGCATGTTACTCTTCCTGGTGTTGCATGTAGTCTACTTTTCGGTCTTATCTACTACATGTTTCATGTTGTTCTTATTTGGCTAAATTGTAATTGTAATGTTCTTTGTTGAGGGCTAACATATGTAATATAATCAATGTAATATCATATATAAATTGTAAAACTAGTTGATATAGGTTGTGTTGTTGATTCAAGGATGAGTAATGCATAGTGATGTTTATATAAGTGAGTGAAAGAGAAAGTGTAGAAGTTATTGATCCTAACTAGATTCAATTTGATCATATATTTGTGACAAAATGGAAGTGAAGAGTGTGCCTAACTATTTGTTGGAAGTAGTGAGCTAAAGGTAAAGCTTCTTTAAGGTTGAAAGAAGTGAGTCAGTAAGCTGTAGATAATACATTTGAAGGAGTTTGAGAAGTGTTGTTAAAGAAGAAGTACAATCATCAAAAAGAGAAGGGAAAAAGGATAATTGCACTCTTCCAAGAGGATTGAGCTTCATTGTCAAATTCAAATAGTAAAATAACTATCATTATGTAATCTTTTCTAAGTTTATTCTTAGTTTAGGGAGTATTTGATTCCTTGGGTTGTAGCTCTAAAACAAAGTCTATAGGGATTTGTAGCTTCCTTGGGAGTGACTCTAAAACCTTTATGGGGAGTAGTAGCTTCCTTGGGTTGTATCCCCACAAAAAAAATTTAACCATGATTCATTCATGAGGCTAGATTAGGACAATAACTCCTAGATTTTCTCACCTTGGTTTCCCCCTTTGGGGTTTTCCATGTAAATCTGGTGTTGTGTGGTGTTTTGAATTGTTTTCATCTTTCATTTTACTATTTTTGCTATAAAGTTTAAGTTTCATTTTTCTATAAAGGGTTTGAGATTTGATAAAATATTGATACACCTCACCTCTCAGTATTTTGGTGTGTTCAAAAATTGGTCTCAAATCCTAGTTCATTAGAATAATTTTACAATATTAAGGAACATCTATGATGGAAAAATAATGCTATCAAAAGGTGCCTAGATTTGATGGAACAAGTTTCACTTTCTAGATATTCCAAATGGAAACTCATCTGACCTCTTTAGGGTTTGGTGTTTGGAAATCTATCAAAGATGTTTATACTATTCCTTCTACTCCTCCAACTAATCTAGTTGAGGTAAGAGCCTATGATAAAAATGGAAAGGAGAAAATGTTATCTTGAGTGGGCTGTCAGATTCTGACCTCATAAAATTAATGCACTACAAGTCAACAAAGGAGGTCTAGGATAAGTTGAGTGGAATCTATGAAGGAGAAATCAAAGTGAAGCAAGCCAAGTTGTAGATCTACAAAGGCAAGTTTGAGAACCTAAAAATTTTAGAGGATGAAGATATTGTTGGATATGTGCTTTGGGTAGATGAAGTGGTCAATGCAATTAGAGGACTTGGTGAAGATCTTGAAGAATTTGTGGTTGTCAAAAATGTATAAGATATCTTCCCAAAACATATATTTCTAAAGTATCTTCTATTAAGGAAGCTAGAGATCTGGATCAAGTTTTAATGGATCAATTATATGGTGCCCTTATTGCATTTGAAATGAGATAGGTTGGTAAAGAAGGTACAAATAAGGAAGCTACTTTCAAAGCCAGTAAAAATAAATGTATGATGAATCGAATATGAATAGTGACACTAATGAAGAGGAAGAAAATTTTATAAGGAAGTTGAAGATAGGTATGTTGCAAGGTGTGTTCCCTTGGTATCCTTATGATGTGCAATGTAGCACTCAGTTTTGTGACATTGCTTGATAACCTCTCATTGATTCATTAACTTTGGAGGTTTTATTGGGAATTAATAGGTTGATCTTTTGGTACAACAACAATTATATGTGTAAGAATTGGTATCAAATCTTGTTGGATGTTGTGATTATGTTGTTTATATGTGGTTGTCATTGATGTCAACACTATTGGAATTAATGTATTAGAAATTGTATATGTTGAGGATATTGAGAAAATTGTAATGAAATAAGTTGTAGGTTATCAGTGGTGAAGTGAAGTTCATTCTGTCGATGAGTTCAATACGCCGATGATCAGAGGTTTTGGATTGAAGGGCTTCTTGTTGAGTATATCTAGTTTATCCATGTTAAGTTTTAGAGATCCAAATGAAAATTTGATCGAGTTATGAAGATTTGTATTCTAACAGTTTTTTTGTTGCTTCAATTGGTGTTCCTGAATAAAGATGATGTGATTTTAGCAAGTTCAGTTGTTACAAATTCTTCTCTGGTGATTCATAATTTTGGTGGATGTTTCTAGATCATCCTCTATCTATGTTTTTCATTTGCATTGATCGTTGTGCTCGTGATTCAATATTTTCTCTTGTGTGTTCATGTTTTTCATATTCTTGGTTGATAGGGTGTTGAAGCATGTTGAAGATCTCCAAGAATTAATTTTTGAAGGTGGTTCATGTTTGAGAATTTATTTTGGGTCTTCACTATGTTGTGTCCAACCTTGGTTGATGCGCATTAATAAAATGTATTGTTTTGGGCTGACAATTTGTATTCATTTTATTATTTTCATTGATTCTGACATGTAGTGATGTAATTTCTTGTTTCGTATATATAAGAGTGATTGTTTTATCATTTGAAGTGATGTGTATGTGAAGTGTGTGAGTCCTATGTGATAATAATTTTTAGATCTTTTGAAGGCAGAAGTAGAGTGTGAAGAAGAGTGAAGAAGTGTTCGTGTACTTAACTGGAACTGTAATCAAGCATTAGTAGATGTTATTTTTCTCAGTTCAAATCTTGAGGATGTAATTCAATCTTTTGTAAGATAGTGTGTCTTCCTTTGGGCAGTAAGCCTTTTGTATTTGAGCAGTGAGCTCTAGGCATTGCACCTGGATGCATGTGCATTCCCCATTCATATTTCTTTATAATTTTAATAGGGTATAATCATGTGGACTGACCTCCACTGTGGTTTCTCCCCTAACAAGGTTTCCATGTAAAACATATTGGTGTTATATGTGTTTTTGATGTGTTGTTGATTTATGCTTTCATGATTATTGATCATATTTGAGAATAAGGTTAATAAGTTGATATAAGTTTGAAATTATGTGACAACTAATTCACCCCCCCTCTAAGTTGTCTGCCCTTGTGTTTCCAACAATTGGTATCAGAGTAGGTTACTTGGAAGAAGTTTAACAGCTTGAGGTGATTCGGGATGGTGACATACAAGAAGGATAGTCTAAGATTTGATGGAAAAAATTACTCTTTGTGGAAGAATCGAATGGAGTGCCATCTGAGATGCATTGGTGAAGCCTATTGGAGTATTACAAGAAATAGGTATGTTATTCCTTAGAATGGTCCTACTACTACTACTAAGATTAGAGATGTTGATTACAATATCAAGGCTAAGGAAGCATTGTTGAGTGCTTTGACTGATTTTGAGATGACAAATGTTATGGATCTGAAGACTGCTTATGAGATCTAGAAAAAGTTGGAAACTTTGTATGAAGGTGATGCTAATGTGAAGATTGCTTATTTACAAAGTCTAAAAGGGAAATATGAAATGTTGAAAATGGGTGATGATGAGAACATTACTACTTTCATGCAAAGAGTGAATGAACTTGTGTGTGGTATCAAATGTGCTGGTGGATAGTTGGACGAGTCAAAGATTGTTGCTAAAGTGCTTAGATCCTTTCCTTCTTCATACAAGGTCAAAGCTACAGCTATTGAAGAGCTCTGGACTGTAACAAATGTAACCAGAGACATGTTGATTGGTAAGCTTACTGCTTTTGAATTAAGTGAATTTGGTGATGCTCTTCCTAAGATAGAATCTGCATTCAAGGCTACTACCTCTAGGAGAGATAAATAGAGATATGATCTGGGAGAAAGTTCATCTAGAAAAATATTCAAGTATAAGGAGGAAATGAGAGAGATTGAAGAAGAGGAGAAGAATCTAGACGAGCTTGAAGCATTTATTGTCAAGAGAGAAGCCAGAGGAGAAGGTAAGTATAAAGCGAAATTTCCTATTAAATTTTTTCTTGCAATAAGATAGGTCATTTTACATCAAGGTGTCTGGAAAGAGTCCCTAAGCCAAGACATAACAAGCCTATATTTCAAAGAAAGTGCTATTATGATGTTGATGAAGGTGTGACAGATGATAAATCTGATAAAGGAAATGGAAGTGAGAATGAATGGGTATTTATTTCTATCAAGGAAATTGATTCAACCCCTATTGAATC
>VDFB02031689.1:0-29537 GCA_007258455.2 Sequoia sempervirens | reverse complement strand
CAGAGTGAGCTGGTTCTCCGAATGATAATTCCTATTCTAAATTATTTTTTTGAGGTAAAGAGCTAGAAGGATAAACTGGATTTAAAACTTATGACTGAAATTCTATCACCTAAAATTATTGACCAACACTAAGAATATTTTTGATAATAACTCACCTCTCTAAAACTTAATTCTCACAATCTCACAACACATATAACCCAAAAGTGATTTGTGCAAAGGTTTAGAATAAACACAAGGCACAACCTGAATTAGCATGCAACCCCTTCATTCAATAAAATAGTAGAGTTTCTTTCTCATTTCTTGTTTATGCTTTGCAAGCAGTAATTTGATGTGTCTTGTGATTCAAATATGTTGAATCCTTTTCTAGTCTTACTATTGTTAATTGATTTGCAAGAGTTGCATGCTAATTCAAGTTTTTCCTTGTGTTTATTCTAAACCTTTGCACAAATCTCTTTTGGGTTATATGTGTTGTGAGATTGTGAGAATCAAGTTTTAGAGAGGTGGTGAGAGTGAGTTATTATTAGAAATCTTCTTAGTGTTGGTCAATAATTTTAGGTGATAGAATTTCAGTCATAAGTTTTAAATCCAGTTTATCCTTCTAGCTCTTTACCTCAAAAAAATCATTTAGAATAGGAATTATCATTTGGAGAACCAACTCACTCTAGAGATTCCTTCTTCACTCAGATCACCCACATCTGAAGAAGGTTTCCATGTGTCAATAGATAGTTAATTTTTATGCAAGCTTAGCATAGGGTGCATATTTGATTGATAACAAGTTGATTCAATTAGCCAAGAGACATATCCACCCCAAAATCAATACACTCTTCCATTGGTTGAACCATGTCATCAAAGCATTGGGTTGTGTCCCCAATCACATCAAGAACAATATCTCCAATGTTAGGAGGTTGGATATCAAGATCAACAACATCAACAACAAACCCCATCACCACATCTTGAAGATAAATCACCACATCTCTAGGATCAATCACAACAAGAATCACCTCAACAAGCACAAACCTCACAAGATCACAAATGTGAAAACACTCCTTTCGGAGTGACAATCGAAACAATGCTAAGAAAGCTAGTTAATGCAAAACTCATCACTCTTCCAAAAGCAAGTGCTTTCAACTTTGTCCTAAACTTCCCTTGGAATAGGGGTAGATCTTATTATGAGTATCATAGAGAAAATCTTAATAAAACATCAAATTGTATTCAACTAAAAAATCTCATCCAAGACTTTATTGATCAAGAAATAATAACTATTGAGGACAATGATCAAGATTCAACCACTAGTGATAGTAGTGACAATCTCTCCACCACAATTGTTGAAAACAATGATCAAGATCTATCAATCAATGAGCACCTTGAAGATGTTTATACCTCATCCAAAGATCAAATCAAAATATATCAAGAGTCACTTTTCAATCATGATCAAAATCCACCAACAATACCCAACAATGATCCAATTCAAGAAATGTTAACATCATTTGATCCTATGGTTGAAAACATGGACAATCTCTCCACCATAATCATTGAAAATAATGATCAAGATCTATCTGTCAATGAGAACCTTGAAGATGTTTCTACCTCATTCGATGATCGACTCAACATACATCAAGAGTCACTTTTTAGTCATGATGAAAACCCCTCAACAATATTCGACAATGATCCATTTCAAGGAGTGTTAGAATTATTTGATCCTATTGACATAATTAATGATCCATTGACTAATGATCATGTTGAGAATGTCTCTACATCACCTAATGAGTTAGAGGACATATCTCAAGAATTCTTTCCAAAGCATGATCAACATCTTTCACCAAAGTCTAGCAATGGTCCTTTCCAAGACATATTGACATCCTTTGACCTCATGGTTATAGATACTGAAGGAATCCTCAACTCAAAATTTGAGCCAAGTCCACTCAAAGATCAAGAGGGTATTGAGCCACTTCCCATGCCTAATGAAGATATCCAAGAACCCTTTATAAGCAATCCATCCTTTGAAATTGACCCATGCCAAGAACTTGATCCAAAGTATATTGAAAGCAGTTCTAACATTAACAAAGATCAAGAATTTGTATCTCCACGATACTACAATGATCTAATGGGCACTCTCCTATCTATATAAGATGTCACAAATAATGGTCATATCCATATAGCACATACTCCTCCATCTACCCATGAGATGTTTTCTTTGGATGGAAATGTAGATGATATTCATTCAAAAGAAGAGTCTCATACTCTTGATATCATTACCAAGGAACAAGAGTCTCCTACTCTTAACATTTATACACATGATCAAGATATAGAAATATCTTGAGACATATCAGAAATAGGTCATGAAGAAGGCTTATATAGAAGTTGTGAATTAGAAACATCTTGTGAAGGCATATGAAAAATGAATCATGAGGAAGACTTTTACGTGGATAGTGAATCATCAACACCTCTTGAAGAAGCAATAAAATCTGATATTTCACAAGATCAAGCCAAAAATATGAATCAGGAAGTTATCCCACTTATGGAGGATCCTATCACTTATAAACTTGGATCACTTACTTTTTTTAGGGAAAACTATCTTATCAATGAAGAAGCTATCACCTTTGAAGATCCACAACAGAGCAAATAAGGATTAACACCTTTTTTCCAAGGTAAATCATATCCTATTGCAAATAAAATGTTTCAACAGATGAATTATCAGGGCAAAGGATTAGGCCTACATGAACAGGGTATCCTAGAACCAATGCAGATTATTGGCAATCCTAAGCATCAAGGTCTTGGTTATTCGACAACTAAGGGATCTAAAAATATCAGTGATACCTCATAATATTGGGGGCAATTTTATCTAGTGCAAACATCAACATAGGAAGCATGAAGAATTCTTATGATGAAACCAGTGCCACTACTACAACCAACCACATCATGAATCTTCATCCACCCATCACCCCATCCACAAATTAGGACCAACATCAAAAAATATTTGAATCAAAGCACGAAGAATGTTATCAAATCAAAAGAAGTTGGGAACCATGATGGACAAATCAAATACACATAGATACCAAAAAATATAAAAATAGATTATCCCTATGAAACTCCATTAGTCAAAGAAACTATGGGGAAAAAATAAAAAATGGGAAAAGTATCCATCAAAGATGTCCACAAATGCAAAAGTATTCTTCTCAAGCAACATACAAAGTATATCAAGCAGTTGGTCCTAATTCCATGCACACTTTCATATCCACCCATCATTGCTCATCATCCCAAGTTTGGAGAGTTAAAGGTTCCAAACTATCAACCAATCCATCTCCTATTCCTAAACACACAACACCATCCACACCTCCACGTATGATATCCAATTCTCACATTGACCATGTATTGGCAGCAACCCTTCATCATAAGGATTTAGAAGGAACTGTATTTTGATGTGCGCATAAAGACAAAGTTAACTCTGGTATCAACAAAGTAGATCAAGAATCTCAAAAGTTTCATTCAAGTGCACGTATCTTGGCAAAGTAGCTTCTTCAAGCAAGATATCGATGGAACATTATGACAAAAGCATATACATCGACACCTCTAGGTGGTTCAACATGAGCTTAAAATATTTCAAAAAAATAAATAAAAAGTAAAAAATCTTGGAAAATAGTAAAAAATAAAAATCATCCTCTAGTGAAAACCACTATGGTGGCGCTTTGATGAAAACCTGAAAACATGCATCATGTGTAGAATCAAGCATCTACATGCATCAGCTTTAGGGAAAGCATCTTATCTCATCCATAATAAATCCAGCATTACATCCATCTTATCCATAATAAATCCATTCATCCATGAACCATTTATCCAATCCATTTTCATCCATCTACATCCATCATCCTACAATGGGCATTATTTTTGGAAAATGCTTTGGATACTTATCCTAAACAAAACACATCCTTTTGGCTAGAGGTATGAAGAACATTGGCTTGTTTGTTTGCTTGATATTTTCTTTTGATTTATCTTATTGCACTCATTCCAATGACCTCTCGATGATGTCTAGTCAAAATGATTTAGAGAGAAAGGAATGGGGCATTGATCATTATTTTTTGTTTTTTGTGCTTGTTGGGCATTCTTGTAATATAACTTGGCGATACTTGCTTTGGTAGGTGTGTATGGAGGAAGTTTTGGACAGCTTGTTGACTATTTCATTGATAGGTTATGCCTTTCCATGTTTTGGTTTGAGATGTTTGAAACTTCTAAAGTACATCCTAGTAAGGTTTTGTATGCCATGTGTGAACAAGGATACTCCTATCTATTTTTCAAGTCAAAGTCCATCTCACTAGGTACCACGCCATCCTAGTTTTCTATACCCCTATGCATCATATCTATGTGTGTTATCAAACATAAGGAAAGTTATGATCTTTACATCCCCAATCCATTGATAAGCAATACATCATCATCATTCATAATCATATCTAACAAAGTCTCAATGCCTCATAGACTTGTTGGACTTCTTCTTCTTCTCAAAATCAAGGGTTGATCCCTCTCATTCTTCTATCCTCTTTCATGCTAGCATGATATCATGACATGTATCCATCCTACATTCATAAAACACCAGCATACCCATCTTGCATACTCATACATATCATCATACTAGGACACATCATTCATCTCACATTCATTGCATCATCATTTAAGTTGTTTAGGATAATAGAGATTTGTTATTCTCACCATCTTAATTCATCTCATTTGCATGATCATTATCATATAGATCTGTTAGTCTAACCATCCATACATCCATCTTGAACCTCTTTGTCATGAGATCAACCCTAAAATCAAACTTTTTGCTTGATCTCTCGATGGGGCAGTGTACAACGTACTTCTTTCTTCTAGGGCAATAATGGGGCATCCAAAAAAAATCAAGAAATTGTACCAACATACTTCTTTCCATTGGGAAAACAATTCGGCATCCAAAAAAAAAAGATTTTTTTTAATTTTGATCTCGACAATGTTATTCTTTGAACCAATGCAACTGGTACACTACTTCAAAGAGGGGAAAAATGTACACTTAAATAATACTGACATTATTCATCTAAATTTGACCAATTAACATCATTTTCTCTATTAATCAAATAAAGAAATTTATTCAATTAATTCACTAATGTGCATCATATTTGATTAAATTAATCAATTTATTTAATTAAAGTCCTAAAAGTCCTCTCACCTGATTTAATAAATCAAATCATTTAAATCAAATGTCAAATCCCCTAAATCCCTTCAAGATAATTAATTTGAATTAATTAACCCCTAACCATCATTATCCATCCTCTAGCTTTTGACTCAACCTGGGTCAAACCTAAACCCTTGACTAACCTACCATAGTTGCACATGAAAATCAATTTCTTTAATTAATTAAATACACCATTTTCCCTCACCAAGGCATATTCTTTGAGAATATTCCTTCATTTACTCCACTTATTTGAATTTTTTTCCCAAACCATTTCCCTCCAAAACATCTCAACCATATTCATTTAATGCCTCTTACAAGTGCATTAATCTCTCTTACACCTCTCAAATCCTCAACTACATGCATTAACCATGCACATTCTCCAAAATGTGATCCACCTTCCTCCATTAGCCATGTGACAAGTGTCACAATATCATTGGCTCTTCTTTAGCCCCACATTCCTCCCATCTCTCCATCTTTCAAACCTTCAACCTATAAATATAAGCCACAATCATCCATAATCTCACCTACAATCTTAGCATTCTCACTATAGGCATAATCATCATTTGCATTTCATCACATCTTAGCTTATTTTTATGATTATTTTACATCAAAGTCATCTTCTCATCAAGATCAAGAGTTATCAAAAGGGGTTGGGAAAGGCCTACTTTCCACATCAAAGTAGCACCAATCCCCCTATGGGATGATGGTTTGAGTAGTTAATGGATATATTTCATGTTTATCTTGCTTGCAGTTTCATGTTAGTTTGATAATTTTATCATCTCCTTTACACTTGCTCAACAATTTCATGGGGAAGTCTTTTATTTCATTTTGTTCAATGATGACAAATTTAACTCATATTTGTCAATCTTTGATCAATGGAAAATTTAGCCTTCACAGTTGGTTGTAACACTGGAGAATTAGCTAAATTTTATTTCAATATTTCAAAGGAATTTTGGTAATCTTTGCTCCACTTTAATTGTGATTCCTTCTTAAGGATTTGGGTGAAGGGAAGATTCCAATCCACCAATGATGCAACAACACAATGGATAGATTGAATGTTTCCTTGTAATCTACGTAATTGTGAAATATTCTTAGGAGGTAGCATGTTTATTATAGCATCAATATTTTTTGTTTCCACCTCAATACCTTGCTGAGACACTATAAATCCGAATAGTTTTCCACCATCCACATCGAAGGCTCATTTCTTTGGGTTCAATCTCATCTTATACTTACGAATTCACTCAAAGATTTGACAAAGAATTTTGGCATGTCTTGATGCATTATAGAATTAGCCAAGATATCATCGACATAATCCTCCAAAATGTTGTGTATGAAATCATGAAATATTGATGTCATAGGTATTTGATATGTTGCTCCAGTGTTTTTCAATCCAAATGGCATAACTACCCAAAAAAAAGTTCCCCAAGGTGTAGTGAATGTTTTATATTAATCTTGAGGGTTGATAAAATTTGATTATATCCTAAAAAATCATCCATGAATGATAATAAAGCATGTCCCAGAGTTGAATCCACTATCATATCAATGTTTGGAAGGGGAAAATCATCCTTCAAATATACCTTGTTAAGATCATAAAAATTCATACATTTGAATACGATTATCAAGTTTTTCCACAAAAAAAATGTTAGATATCCAAGGAGAATAGTCAATAGGGTAGATGAAACTAACTTGTAAGAGCTTTTCAATCTCATCCTTAACCAATAAGTCTACCTTAGGATTCATCTTGTGTATCTTTTGTCTTACCGATTTAACATCATTTTCTAAAATAATGTTATGTGTGACTATCTTAGAATCTATACCTACCCAGCATAACCAAATAAGTCCAAGAAAATATTTTGGGAAAATTATTTAACAATGTTGCATGATCTTCTTGTTCATCATCATCAAGGAATTTTCTAATTTAAGTACCTTTTCTTCATTAGATGGGTCCAATGGTAATTTCATTGTATCTCCTACAAGTAATGCATTGTGATATGAAATGTTATGAATTGTTTGGGATGCATCTTATTTATCATCGAATATTTCAATTTCTTTCCCAAAGTATCCTTTGGCATTTAAAATAATAGGGAAATCCAAAATTATGATGATGGCTAGGTAAAGTATCATACATGCCCAAAAATTCTGCTAAGGACTCATCATTCTAAAAATTATCCAATGGAATATCATTGCATTTGATGTCTATCATTTCAAGATGAACTAAATTTAATGTTGTCTTGGGAGAATCTTGTGTGATGGAATTGACATTGAGTAAAGGTATTTTTGATGCTTTCCTCACTGTTGAAGGACAATAACTAAGACCTCTTGTTGTTTCTTGTGTGTTTAACTCTATGGGGAAATTGATACCTTGTTCTTTTACACCACATCCATTTCCATTATAACCAAATTATTTTAAGAGTTGATAACCTCTTCCACAAATGGCTTCCATTTATTTCAAAGAAGGTGGTTTTTCATACTCACTTTCATCATAGGAAGATATGTAGTTTGTGTTTTCCTCATTGTTGGAAGTTTTCAAATCATATGCTTTTGATGATTCAATGCTAGGTTGCGTTGATACTACCGCAACTTCTTTCTCTTTTTCTAATTTTGATGGTGAAATTTTATATTCCCACACAAATTTAGGTGTGAAATATAATGATCCACGATCATCATATAGTAGCTTTTTTATAGATGAAAAACACTCATCTTTGTCTTCAAGTTGTAGGGGTTCCACTTTTGAGGTTGGGATCAATGTGCTAAAGGGTTACTTAATTCATGTTTCAGTTTGTAAACAATTTTCAGACTTGGGGTTAGATTTTACCATGTAAACCTTATTGTTATATGTGTATTTCATTAACTGATGAAGTGTTGAAGGAACTCTTTTTATCTCATGAATCCATGGTCTACCCAAGAGGAGATTATATAAAATATTATCAAGCATGACATGGATAGGAGTTGGTAACACAACAAGACCAACTTTAACTAGTAATGTTATCACACCCAACAGTTGTTTTCCCATATTATCAAAACCATAGATAGACAAAGCATCTGGTTGAATTAAAGTTTTATCCACTCTATTTTTTTGAAAAGGTGAATGCTACAAATATTAAGCCCTAAACCATTATCAATAAGGGTATGTCTAATCCCAGTCTTGTTAATAACCACCATTATCATCAAGGCCCATTTTGATTTTGTATTTCTAAAGGGGGAATTCATTTTGATGAAAGATAATGTCCAAATTAGCTGAATTCATACCCTCAAGCAAAGCTTGCTACATCATTTGGTTGTACACTAATAGGTACAATTTTTTTTGTAAAGCATTTTGAAGCATGCCATGATAAATAGTTGATGTTTAAACCAAATACCACAAAGAGATCTTAGAAGGAGTAGCACAAAGTTGCTCAATAAGATCATACTCCTTATCGTTATGTTGAGGTAAACACAATGCATTAGGTAAGATAGGTTGTGGGAGTGGTATCAATGAAGGAATGGATTGTGTTTGTTTTGGTTGCTTGTTATTTCTTGTGTTATATGTATGAGAAACAATGGTAATGTTTTTGCTGCAATACATTGTTTGAATGGTTTCATTGGGTTAATTGCCTTACAAAATTCAAAATGTGACCTAAAGATTTTGGTTTTTTTGATGGTGGTCCTATAATAAGCACAATTTTGGTTTGGATTTGAGGTTGTTTCATGGGTGGGTAAATGATAAGTTGATGTGTGATCACATTAATTATTATTTGTTGTGTTAGAATGTTAGAAGCCTTAGTGGATGATCTAGGTGAGATGAAGTCATTAAGGGCATCATCTAACATGTCAAAGTCATCACGACTAAAGGGATTAATAGGTATATAATGCACTTGTAGAAAGAGATTTGAAATGATCAAATTGTTGTACTTTCTCCAAGATTAATCACGAAATTCCAAATTCAAATTATGTTTGTGCTTGCTAATAAAAAATAGAATAAAAAATAGACCTATAGACCTATTACAGACACAGATCTTGAAATCAAAGTCTAGATTTGTAGAAAGACAATAGATATTAGTATGCACCTAAAATCTGAGGAAATTTTATCTAGACAATGGTGCCTAGGGTTTTCTAGTCTAGCTTGAAATTTGTCTAAAATTTTAGGTCCTGAGGCACTAAGGATAGGTAATTGATGTTTGATAGTGTTTTGGTTCAGATTTGAAACTAAATTTGGTTGTTTTAACAAATTTTTAAATTACAATGTAGTATAACAAACTAGGGTTTTAAGATTTTGTAAAAATGAAAGCTAATTTAACCCAATTATGCAATGCTTCAAAAAATTCATGCAATTCCCCTACAGATCTGATAATTTTTAATAGTGAAATGAAATAATTTTTCAAAAATTTACACCAAATCAAGTAAAATGACACTTTTTCCTTCAAATGCAAAGACACCTTTTGCAAACAAAATGCTATGATTTCTAAAATTTTGATAATCATTTAAATGATGTTCAAAATGTCAGGTTCACCAAAATGTTTTGTTGAAAAAGGGATCCTAGGTCTAATGCTTCGACCACTAGCATCAATCCTTTTTCAAAGAACATTAGGATGCAAATCAACAAGGGAATTAGATTGAATTCCAACCTCAAAGGTGAGTCAAATCAACCCTGGATCTGATCCTTTAATGTCTTCAAGATTTATTAGAATTAATTTGATTTTATTGACCTAGTTAGACTATGAGACCTAATCTGAAAATGTAACTTTTCTATAACAAAGAAATTGTAAAACCAAATTTCAATAGTATATTTGGAAAGAGTAGAGCACTGTGTACCTGGTATGTAAATTTGAGCTGAATTTTTCTAGACAAGGTTGCCCAAGGTGCCCTTGTCTGAGTTGACTTTTCTTGAATCTAAAAAAGTCTGAGTTGACTTTTCTTGAATCTAAAAAAGTGGAATTGTAGCTCTCTATATGCCTTATGTTACCTCACTTTGTGATCTCCATCTTTGAATCTAAACCTACACAAATTTGGAAAAGAGATGGGGGTGGCTATATAGGATTTTTCCTTAGTCAAACCTCTATTTTGGTATTTCTACCTCCATAAATAACCAATGAACTGATTGATAAAATGTGTGTGCTCCTAACCTTAAGTGTGTCTAAGGTTGTAATGAGCTAAAATTCATAAAATCCTACTCAAGTATGTTAGAGAAGGATTCCTAAATGAAAATGATAAGATCAACCTAAGAGAAAGTCAAATACCCTTAGAGAAATCTGAAACACAATGATACCTCACTTTGGGCAGCAAGTAATATGAAGCTTGAAGATGATAACACTTTGAAAACAAGTCATTAGGTTGTAGAAAATGGCCAAGATCACTTTCCAAACCTAGATTCCATCATGTCCTTCTATTGGCATCAAACTCCAATCATTGAATAAAACTTGATCAAATCTAAAAATATCCTTAAAAACCTACAAATTCAAATCTATTTTGAAAAAAATGCAATTGTCTTAGTATTATTTTTATTGTTCTTCTTGTCCTCTCTTTTAAATGATGAAATGAATAGGTATTTATATGCAGTTAATCTAATTTCTCACAAATTAAATCTCAATAGTTAACATTTAGGATTTGAAATTCAAATAATAAATTACCAACCTTAACATATTAAAATTTGGGGTCAAATTAGGAGGACAAGGCCACTAAGAGTACCTTTTTCCAGGCCCTATTTTTCGGGATGTGAAGTATTGGGGGAAAAATATTAAATGTCTACTTTTATTTTGCATATTTTATTTCTTGATAAATTATTAAATGGGCCACAAAATGCATAATTTAGGAAATTAGGGCATGATTAGATAATTTCTAAATGCATTGATGAGAAGGTCACTCAAGTCAGTTCCAAACAAAGCATGAAATTATGATTTCACCTAAAATGGAATATAATTTTTGATGCTACAACTAGTAATAAAATCAATAAGAACATGAAAGAAAACTCATAAATTGAATGTATATGGAGAAACCCTTTAGGGAAAAAATCCACCATCAAAGAGAAGACAAGTTTGTATTAATCCAATAACAATGTTATATAAATACATCTAACTTTCTCTTCAATATGATAATATTTTAATCGTGCAATAGTCCTCACTTAAAAATTACCCATAAAACAAATATATAAGGAATCCAATTCATAGAGAACCAAAGGGGGGAAATCATTAATGGTTTCCCAAAACCAAAACCATCAAAACCCATAGTATGATAAAAATTTATGAACCCCATATGAAAATTCATTAATCCAATCAAGAATAGAAAACCATAATTGTAACATATTTGAATAAGAACTCCTATGACACACATCTGAAAAAATATCACTCCATTTCTAATATTACATCTCATAAAACACCCATCTATCATAAAAAAAAAAATGCTATAGTCTCTCTCCTAGCACCTAAGAATGAGAAGGATATGCATTTACATGTAAAACACTCAATTACTACCATTGTCATAAGTAACCTACCACTTAATGTGTAACCTACATTATTCAATTCTATTAAAACCAATATTAAAGTAAATTGAGAGAGAAAATAATTAGTAAATAATTCATTCAATCACCCATAACCCATTCCTAAGGTGTTGGAGACTCATGGAGTACATAGGATTTGTAAGGTTAATATCACCTTAATCCTAAAATTATCCTAATTGATATTATACACTACAATAATATAAGTAGAAAACATTAAATGAATCAAGTACATGAACAAGGCTCATGACCTCTGTACATCAAGATAACTTATTTGTGCTAGCTAGTATTGTAAGTGAACCTACAAGATTAACCAAAGTCTCAACCTTTTGAATCATGACCTTGTCATTCTACACAATCTCATGATTTTTTTTATATTGAATGTAAATTTCATTAGTATGAGCATTATAGATGTGATTCTTATTAGGATTTGGTGTTGTACACCATTACATAAAATGATTTATTATAATATTATAATTAAATAATTATTTAGTTGTGGTACACCTAGGAGATGTGGTTAGCCACACTAGGTAACCATTTGGGGAAACTTGTAAAGTTGTATTGTAACATTGGGTTAATTATTTTATGTGTGGGAGATATAAGATAATTATTTAATATTTGGGGAAAAATATTTAATAATGTGCAAACTTAGTACCCAATATTTTAAATGAGGTTTCAATGGTTTTGTGTACTCATGGTTTTGATGCATATGGTTTTATCTTACCACTTGGTTGTATTTGTGTGAGCTTGTGTCTATAAAATAAAACACATGTTTAGTGGTTAAAGTTGGTTGGGTGAGTGGGCTATCATTGTATTGTGTCTTCTTCTTAGGAGTGCATATGTGAAGCATGACATGGGATGTGTAGATTCATACTTGGACACATGGAGAGTGCATAGTAGAGGTTTGGTGTTTCAAAAGCATTCATTGTAACTATGTAAGTACATGTATTTTTATTGTTGAATAATAGATGGAGTATGGAAACTTTTGGAGGTGTGATTTTTCCCTCTTGAGGGTTTTCCTAGGGTATATCTTGTGTTATCTTGTGGCTTGTTTGTTTGATATATGCAATATGGTTATTTTGAAATCTTGCATGCATGTTTTTCTCTCATAGTGTTATGTAGAAGATGGATTTAACATTCAAAGTATAATGCATTTATTTCCAAACAAGTGGTATCAAATATTTATTCATGGTTGTGGGAGGTGTGAGCTCCTATGTTTTATATAACCCTTATTTGAGTAGATCTAGTGAAAAGTTGAATCTATGGAAATATAGGAAAAATGTAAGGCATTACAAGGTATGGACACATTGTGTAGGTGTTATTTTGTAGATTTGGGATTTTTTGGTTTGTAGATTTATTTGGTTATTATAGATCCGGGGCTTGGAAAATTTGGATCAAAAGGGTTTCTTAGAATGGGCTTTCATATAAGGGTTTTATAGAGGAAGTTTCACAAATGACATCTTGAGATGAAATGAACCTCACCATTGGATCTAAGATGGTTGAGAAACAAAGATTCATATAAAATTTACCCTATTTTGGCCACTATAAAAAATGAATTTTTTTTGCCCCTTTCCTTGTATGATTGCACAATTTCTATAAAGAGGTGTTCAATAAATAAATAAATATTTCATAAAAAAAATTGAAATTATTTTAAAAAATAAATGTGTGGGGGTTCGTAGACCCCCACGACCTTGCCATGCCTAGCGGGCTGATAGGTCCAATGACATTATCACCATCGCTATCATTACAAGATGATAGCCAACCCCCCAACCTGGCCTCCCAATCCCATGGGGAACTAGTCCACAACCCCTTATGAGGGGGAAAAACAAAATACTTTAACTATATTTAAAGTTATTTTAAATTCCACCACCGACATGCCACCAGAGAGTTGTTGGCATGTCACTACTGTCGACGGGCCACTAGTGGGGCTTCCTGCGGGCCACCCACTTGCCACCAGCTAGTGTAATTGGGAAAAAAACTCAGTTGGGTATAAGTTTCACCCAAGATATCAGATTTTCAACTTACAATAGTTGATAGAAAGCTCTCTCTAAGAACTATATAGTGATATAGGTTTGGATCCATGATTTTTTAGTTTTATTAGTTTTTGGGGCATGGAAGTTAATATTTTTGTGTACACTGTTTGGTCATAAATTTTGCATATGGAATCAAAATTTTCAATTTCAAATAGCCATTGGAGAAAATGTGAAGTGTACTATACAATAAATTAGGTAGAATTTAAATTTGTGGTGTATAGAGGGGTTTGTACTTGTTTGATTACTTGTAGATGCCTAATATTCGAGGTGTGATTATATGAGCATCTAGATGAATCAAGAGGTGAAATATTTTTATGTGATATTTATTATGGTACAAATGATTATCAACTTTGGTGCTTCTTGATAGATTTTTATAGGTGTATTTAGATTTGGACTTTGATGGTGATAGGTACATAAGTTCTCTTCCAGTTTGAGAACGTGGGCTAACTTACATAGAGACTTGGAGTCTCATGATGGTGAGATTTAAGTGAAGGTACAATGATGGTGATGATTATGGTGTCATGGTTATGTAGGCACCCTTATGCATTGACATAAAATGATCAATTTTGTGGTTTTTTGGTGGTGGTCTAGTTTGGTGTTAGGAGGTTTTTCTTATCTCCTACATGCTTGATTGGTTTCTTGATTATGGCTACTCATTTGTGAATAAGTTTTAAAAATCAGATTTGTTATTGATTTGGTGTTTGAGTCTTGAGATCTACAAGATTATCTTCTTTAATATCTTGGTTTGCAAGTTACTAATGTGATGATGAGTTTGCATGTTTCAGTGTTGGATATCTATGAGTTATGCATTTTGTAGGTGTGTACAACCTATTGCTTGTAGTGGAATGACTTGGATGTCGACTATCTATATCCATGATATTGTTTTAGTGTTGATGTAGATTTTATTAGTTGGTATTTTCTATGGTCATTTGTGCATTGGTATGTTGCATTGAGATGAGAGGATGGATAATCAAAGTGCTAGGTTCTTTAGTGTTTGGACTTGTAGTATGTGGTTTAACATAATGTCTTGATATATTGGCTATGTTTCATTGGTTACACATTTTAGTGGGACATTTTGACAATGATGATTTGGCGACATAGGATTGATTCCTAATTTTTTGATGAAATTTGTATCTTCTTGGCTTGGAGGTCTTAGTTCTACTTGTTCTCTAGATTTTTTTGGGATTGTAGTTGAGTCTGCATGGACCATGGGTGATCTTCATTTAGGAGATGTTTTTCATGATTCCATGTGTAGCTTAGTATCATGGTTCAGTGGGATTTTTTGGCAGTGATGTGGATTCATATTTGATGATGCATGATCTTCTTTAGTGTTTGTTGATGTATTGGAGGAGCTCTTAGATCCTATTGCTACAAAATATTTCTTTCACATTTGCAAGTTCACTGTTAGGATATGGTTATCATCATGTGATTGGAGATGTTAATTCTTGGTTTAGAGTGTGTTTACTGTTGTTTCTTGATTTACTCTTGATGATAGCTTAGAGTTTTTGACATGATACAAGTTCTCTTGAGACTAGGATGTGTGCATTGGTGCATGTGATCTCCTAGGAGTAGATGTTAGGTCATGATGTCAAGTTTGGGTTCCTAATTTTATGGTTGGATCTTTGACATTGGTCTTTTTGGTTCTCTTAGTATTGAGTATAGTGGTCATGTGCTTGGGAGCTTCATGATAGTGCATTGTTGCATTTGGATCTCAGCATGGAGTGATTAGTTGTAGGTGCTCATGGATACTTGGAGACTTGGGTGAGGTTGGATTTCTCTTGAGATAGAGACATTTTCTTGAGATAATTACTCTTTGGAGGATTCAGTAAGAAGTCTGAGGAGACTTCACTTGGATATGGATGTGAGTTCATGATGGACCTATAGAGGAGATTGTTCTTGGAGAGATTCATGATAACTTGGTTTTATTGGAGGAGCATTCTCATTCTCCACTCTTGGTATACTCGACAATTTATCATTTGAATTGTATTTTCCCATTCTTGTTTTCATATGTGTTATAATTCATGCTTCTTTTTTCTCATGGTATTGAGTCTTGAGTCATGGTGATGATTTTGGGAGGCTCATTTGAGGATTGTTTAGCATGAGTTTTTATTTATTTTTCTTCTCATGGATATGAATATTGAGCTATAGTTAGTTGGTTCTAAAGGGTTCATTTGAGGAGTGTTAGTATGGTTATCTCCTTGTGTACATGAGTTATTTTATGATGTCATCCATTGATGAGGAGTTCTAGGAGATCTTTATTGGGTTGATTTACTAGTTTTGGAAATGTATATCTTGAGTTTGATCTTTCTTGGTTAGAGAGGCTTACATACATCTTGATACTACATGATGCACATGTTTCATTGGATCTATGAGATTGAGTGGTTGGGTTTTGTTGAGGATTTTTATCTATTGTTGTAAGGAGGTCATACTTGACACAAGTTAGAACTTTGAGGTGTTGGTAGAAGGACATGTTATGATTTATAGGTTTTCTCTCTTTATTCTATGGCTACTTTTGGAGGTTCATGTTCATATAATTTAGGAGAGTTATGGTGATATATTGTGAAAGTGTATGCAACTATCAATGTTGCATTTATGGAACATTGTGATTATCCTTGGTACTACATGGTTTTTATCCTTTTCCACACCTTGGTATAAGTTTTGATTGGTAATCTTGATATTCCTTATTCTATATTCAGATTTGACATTACCCATGCAATGGGAATTCTTGGATGTGTATTTTCTTCATTGGAAGGTTTTATACAGGGAGCTTCTAATTTTGGTTTATGGGTTGTATATATTGTTGGCATGAGTTTACTAATGTTTTTTATACCTAGGAGGTATGGATGGTTGGATGCATTAGTATGTGTTGTGTATGCTATTTCTAATCATGTGGGGTTTTACCTTTGATAATTCAGCTTGGAGACATTGTTATCACTTGGATTTGATGCTTGTGTTCTTAGATTGGTGCATATTTACCTTGGGTTGTTAATTTTCTTCTATAGGTGTCATGTTGGAGGATGAGGAATTCTTTCTTGAGATGGTGGTCACTTTTATTTTATTGTATGTATCTTGATGGAGCGCAAGAGCATGCTCGAGATTCATGTGGTTTCATGTATAGCTATAATGATGTATTTAATTGATTGAACCTTATGAAATATATAAAAAAAGTGGGATAATGTTAACATATGGTGTTGTACACCATTGCATAAAATTATTTATTATAATTTTGTAATTAAATAATTATTTATTTTTAGTACATCTACGAGATATGGTTAGCCACACTAAGTAATTATTTGGAGCCACTTGTAAATTTGTATTATAGCATTGGGTTAGTTATTTTATGTGTTGGAGACATAGGATAATAATTTAATATTTAGAGAATTATTTTTAATAATATGCAAACTTAGTACCGAATATTAAATAAGGGGCCAATGGTTTTCCATACTCATGGTTTTGAGGCACATGGTTTTATCTTACCACTTGGTTTTATTTGAGTGAGCTTGTGTCTATAAAATAAAGCACATGTTTAGTGGTTAAGGTTGGATGGGTAAGTGGGATATCATTGTATTGAGTCTTCTTATGAGGGGTACATATATGAATCAAGGCATGAGATGTATGGATTCATTCTTGGAAAAATGAAGAGTGCATAGGAGATGATTGATGTTTCATAAGTATTCATTATAACTCTGTGAGTGCATATACTATTTTATTATTGAGTAATGTATACAGCATAGATACTTTTGGAAGTTGGGTTTTTCCATATTGAGGGTTTTCCTAGGGTATATAGTGTTATCTTGTGGATTTTCTATTTGATCTATGCATTATGGTTATTTTAAAATCTTGCATGAATTCTTTTCTATAATGGGGTTATGTAGGAAATGGATTTAATATTTTGGGTATAATGCATTTATTTCCTAACAATTTTGGCCAATAAAATAATAATTTAACTATCACATTTGACTTGGAACACCCTCCAATCAAAACCATCTCTTGAACAAAGTTTTTATAATTGAATTAAATAATTTAAGAATGTGCAATGGTAATTAAATCTATTTTATTTTTTAACAAATCAAGCATATTATACCTCTTACTTATCTAGTTGATAGATTTTCCAAATAGAGGAAACACAACCACTATTTGAGTCACTTTTCCAATTTGTATTAATAAAGTCATATATATCAAACTACTTACCCACATCATTACAATCATGATAACATAAGAAATATTCAAAATTACTCTCCAAATATCTAAATAATCTCTTAACATAAATCTAATTATTTCTACTATGGTTAGACATAAACCTATTAAGAATTTTCATTGCTTGGGAAATATATAATCTAGTACAAACCATTGCACACATTATGTTACCAATAACACTAGAATAAGTACCATTTTACATACCCTTAAAATTATCATCCAAATTGGGATATATATTCAATAAAAATTTAGTTCCTATAGGTAAAGGAATACTCACTAATTTATAATCATGCATAGCAAACCACTACAAAATAATTCCAACATACTTATTCTAATGAGATAAATACTTTTGTGAACTTGGTTTCTTTTAATTTCCTTTCTTAAAATATTTCCCCCCCCTATGTCCTTCATATCAAATGTATTAAAAAGTTGATTTCTAAGGTCCTTAATTTTAATGAAATAAATTGCACAAGAGGAATATAATGGGAAGTATTTAGCAAATTCTTTTAATAATAATCCACTTTGAGGTGGAAAATTTGTAGTAGTATTCAATAAGAACAAAATTCAAACTATGAGGATCAACCATTACTCACTACCTCCTATATATTCCATACTTCTACCTTGGATGGCACCTTGGCTAACTAGACTACTTATATAAAAATGTACATGAATGATTATATGGCATAGTTAAGGGTTATGATAGCCAAAGGATGGCACACATATCCCAATATAATCAATGGGTAAGTGTGTATAATTCCCCTCTCTAGAGAAGTGATGTCCTTAACACATATCAACTATGGAATTTTTTACATGAAATCTTCATTTTTCCATGCAACATCTAGATAACTAGAGAATTCTTCCACTTGATCAAATAATTTGTGGTTTCCCTCATCTATGGCCTCTTAGTGTGTGTGTGTGTGTGTGAAGGAATCCCTTAGTTTCAAAAATCATTTTCCCTATTTATAAAGATCTTTTAAACTATTCTAGGCTAAAACTCTTTATCTAATGACCTTCAATCTGAAAATATGGAAGATTGAATGTATGTTTGTTGATTTAGGTAACTCCAATCTGTATGACATACTACCAATCCTAGATATTAAGCCTTTTAAGGGCCATAATACTTAGGTACATTCTTAATATAATTATTCTATTAATTTAGTGACATATGATTATATGGTTGTAATCACATAAAGAACCAAACTCCTACTTCAAAATTTCTTTCACTATAGTTTTGATCAACATTTTGCTTCATTATATTTTGTTCCATTTTCAAGTTCTACATGAGCGTAGATGATACATCTTATTGGTGTTGAATGTGTTCTTAAAATTCTTTAACTTTTGGGTTTTCCCATAATAATAGGGTGATTTTTATGGTGGATGGTACCCATATATTTCTAAAATGGAGACATTTTGGATGAAGTGCGCAAATAAGTTCTATACCAACATTCTACTAGTGGCAATCATTATATCCATTTATCTTATTTATTTGAAACAAAAAATAGAGATGCCCTTCAAAGTACTTGTTGGCCACCTTTTTTTCCCCATTTTATTCAGATCATAAGATGATCTACATGCAAGTTGAGTTCCTAAACATGAGAATAAGTTAGTCCAAAAATTAGTTGTAAATAAAGGATCATGATCACTCACTATGATTTTTGGAGTCTCACGTAGCTTTTGAATGGTATTTATAGAGGCTATTTCTATACAACTTGCTACAAATGGATGTGACAAAGTACAAAAATGTGTATATTTGGTGATTCAATCCACAACAACCACAAATTAATATTTTTTCCTTAAAAAATAGGTAAAATTGTTATGAAATCCAAGGATACCTCTTCCCACCTCTATCTTGGAATAGATAGATGTTGTATAATCCTTGAAGTATGGATTCCCCCCCACCTCCCAACATTTATTTTTCTATCATACCATGCATTCTACTAAAAATTTCTAGACATCCACTTTAAGCCCATCCCAATAAAAATATTGCTTGATTCAATGATAAGTATTTAAGAATCCCAAGTTTCCACCTATTTGAGAAGCATGCAAATTTTCCTAAAACCTAAAATTAAGGGTTGATTTATATTATAAAACAAACTATCCCTATACCATAGAGTATTTCATTTCCATATAAATTTTTATAACACACATCATGTTATATTTTTCAATGATAATTTTAGTATTCATGTCCTTACAATTATCTTATGCTTCATACATGTACAATCTACGTATAATATAGAAATAACATACAATAGTGAGTATGTGAGATCGTTCCTCCTAGATAGAACATCAAACACAACATTCTCCTTTCCTTTCTTATATATGATCTCAAATTCATATGCCAACATCTTTGTGACCTATTTTTATTGTTATTTAGATGATAAACTCTATTATTGAAAGTATTGAAGACTATCATGATTTGTATTTACCTTAAAGTGTCTTCACATTAGATAAGGTCTCGATTATTTGAATACATGTAGGATAAAGATAATTTCATATTCATAAATTGGATTTAATAAATTCTCTTCTTGGATTTGTTGAATTCCAAATTTTAAGGGTCTTCCCTCTTGCATGATAACTCCTTGTATGTCATGTTGAATGAACAAGACAACTGAGAGGGGGGTTGAATCAGTTGTAGCAAATTAAAATATCAAAACCCTCAACAGTAATCAGATCCACAAGCATTCATTAAACCCTTATTTTGTTAAAGTGATTAATCATGAAATGCAACTAACAAAAATTGAAATAACAACACCATACACAAGAGAACACCAGATTTATGTGGAAAACCCAATGAGGGAAAAACCACAGTGAGGATTATCTCACAATATAAGTAATTGCAAAACTAATACAAGGGCTCACTGCCAGAATAGGAAACACTGTCCAAAAAGGCTAACAGCCAAGGCTCACCACCATAGAAAGAAATAAAGAAGATAGAAGAGAAATGTACTTCTCAATGCAACAGAGAATATACCAAAAATTCTTGAACACTCTTGTAACCTTTTTTGAATGATTGTGGACACCTTCAGCTCACTGCCTTCAGGAATCCAACACTTTGAAGTTCACACTACTCTACTCAAATTCATATCTATACTTTTGTAATTTGTATCACATTCATCACTCACATATATCTTGCCTCCTCTTACATATTCAAACAATACCAATCTTATTTATATCAACCTCCACCTTGAAAACCTTCTCCAAGGTCGGCAACACATCCTTTACATTTAAAATTTCAAATTAGGTGGACACCCAAACATTCCCACAATGGTTAGGAATGAAGAAGACCCATATAAATCCTTAGTTAGAACCCAAACTAATCCTAACACACCTCAACACACTTTCACAAGCTTTGAAAGGCTTCACATGTAGTGTTAACACCAGGTCAGCCAATACTCATGCAAACACCATAAAACATTAAGTACATGATTCCTTAAATCAATCTAAAACTTTTGGACAGAAAAATTCACTTGAACATGATCTGGAATAATCCACAAACTACCTAAGATCTAACAAAGAATTCATCTAAACTCGCATCATAGAAATACTTCAACCCAAAATATCTGGTTAACCTTATACACACTCTGACACATGAAACACACACTATATTGTACCAAATTAAGTGAAAAATTGAATTTTGAAAGATACAAAATTATAAGCAACTTCCCAAATCTACACAACCTGAAACCAAAATGCAGATAAATGTAGAGCAAATACATTTCTCCTAGAACACAACAAATAACACTTGAAAACTAGTTCACACACTGGTGAACATATCTCACTCTGCACAGTGAGTCAGAAACCCAAATTCTAGATATATCAACTAATAACAACCTTGAACAACATATCATATCTGAACAAGCATAAAATGAACATAGAAGAAACATGAAGCATATCCCAGAGCACATTTTGAACACTTGCACAACACTATTTTCTTTGTTTATCAAAATTTCTCAAAATCATTTGGAAACCAAGTACAAGGGACACCATCTTAGCACATTACTTTATTCCAACACATCTCCAGAAACTACAACACAAAGATAGATCCATGTACTCACAACACTTCCTCTCTATCTCAACTATACATGCACACTACCTGTAACAAAATGTTTCCCTCTTTTTCACAATTTTCTCAATATCCTCGACATCTTCATCATGCAACAACCTTCCTCAACACATAGTTTACATCAATGACAACACCAAATTTTTGAAATAAATGACAAAACCTTCATACTTGCAAAAATATCCCCCTTTTTCATTTATGGCAACACATGATTTCAAAAACAATCAAAGACAACACAACTCTAATTACACTTCTTATGATTTTCTTTTCTCTCCCCCTCTATAGATAAAATCTTTCACATGATTCTTTCTCCCAATTTGACATCAATGAAAAAGGATAAAATGTTTTAGATTGTTCTCCCCCTTTGACATTGAACCAAGATACTTGCTCTGAATACTCCCCCTAAGGAGTACACCCAACCAAATCAATAACTCTACACAATGACAACACATGACACTACCTACTCCTCCTGAGAGGTATCCACCAACATCAATCTAGACATGAGATGAATCCATAGATCCACTTGACTAATGCATCTCCATATGCATCTAGTTTAGAGAAGGAGGGGCAATAACCTCCAAATTCTCCTGAAGATACTAAAAGTATCCTTAGGAAGATCCTTAGTAAATATGTTAGCAATCCAATCTTTTGTAGGTACATATTCAAGCTTCACCTCATTCTCCATAACCTTCTCTCTCAGAAAGTGATACCTGATTGATATATGCTTTGTCCTTGAATGCATCACTGGATTCTTTGAAATGTTAATTACACTTGTATTGTCACAAAAGATAGATATAGGCTCATCATACATTACTTTGATGTCCTTCAATATCTATCTCATCCATAATACTTGTGTGCAACAAGATGTTGCTACAATATACTCAACCTATGTAGTGGATAAAGAAACTGAATCCTTCTTCTTACTCAACCTTGACACCAATCTATATCCAAGAAATAATGCCTCACCAATTGTACTTTTTCTGTCATCAACACAACTAGCTCCCAATCTGCATCTGTGTAAGCACTTAATGTGAAATTAGTATCCTTAGGATACCATAAGCCATAATCAAGAGTGACTTTTAAATATCTAAATATCCTCTTCACTATTGCAACATGTGTCTCTTTAAGATCTTGAAATCTATCCACAAGACAAACTACATACATGATATCCAGTCTAGTATTAGTTAGATATAACAATCCACCAATCATAGATCTATACTTGCTCTAATCAACCTTAGGTGATTTATCATCCTTATTCAATTTGCAACTAGTCACCATAGGAGCACATACCAGTTTGGAGTCTTACATTCTAAACTTCTTCAATATCTCCTTGACATACCTTGACTATGAAATGAAGATTCCTTTATCTGTTTGATTGATTTGTAGCCTAGGAAATAAATTCATCTCCCCAAACATTGGCATCTCAAACTCTATCTACATTTCTTCTACAAATTTCTTACACATAGCTTTGTTTTCTCCAAAGATAATTCCATTCACATACACAACCACTATCTAGATTTTATCTTCCTCAATTTTGAGCTAAAGATTACTATTTGTGGTACCTTTACTGAATCCTTGTTGTATCAAATATCTATCCAACCTTGCATACCAAGCTCTAGAAGCTTTCTTCAATCCATATAATTCCTTTTTCAATTTGCAAATCATATCCAACTGATCTGACAACTGAAATCCTTTTGGTTGTTCCATGTAAACCTCTTCTTCCAATTCACCATTCAGGAAAGCAGAATTCACATCCATCTGATAAACTTTAAAGTCCTTATATGCTGAAAATGAAAAAATATTCTAATAGCTTCCATCCTAGCCAATGGAGAAAATGTTTCCTCAAATTTTATTCCTTCCACTTGTGAGTAACCCTTACATACAAGTCTTGCCTTATTTCTTATCACTTCTCCATTATCATTCAGTTTGTTTTTGAATACCCACTTAGTTCTAATTATGTTATTGTTTGTCGGTCTAGGAACCAATTCCCAAGTCTATTTTTTCTCAATCTACATAAGTTCTTCTTCCATTTCCTTCATCCAATGTTCATCTTTGCATTCCTCACTTACTACTTTAGGTTCAACTTTAGAGAGTAAACATAGATTTACCTCAGCTTCAATAGCTCTACTTCTTGTCAATAGTCCTTTCCTCTTGTCTCCAATGATCCGTTCTTTAGAATGATTCTTTTGCACATACTTAGGGGTCTTAGGGGTCTTTTTTGAAGCTTCTTCCTCTTCATTCTACACTTCTTTATCTTTAGCTTTTTCTTTTTCTTCTTCTCCACAAGTAGGTTCATCTGACACATATCCATCTACAACAATTGAATTTTGCACATCTTCATCAACCTTAACATTTTCACTTTCAACAATATTTCTTAGCCTTTTGTTATAACATTTGTCAGATTTTCTTTTAGTAGAATATCCAAGAAAGTTGCCTTCATCAGACCTTGTATCAAAATTTCCTATTTTTTCTTCATCTCTTTTGATATAACACTCGCTTCCAAATACTCTAAAGTACTTGATAGTAGGAATCCTTCCATACCACAACTCATAGGGAGTCTTTGTGTTGTTAGCTTTGGCTTGAACTCTGTTAAGTATGTAAACAACAATGTGAATTACTTCTCTCTAGTAGACTTCGGTAGGTTAGCTTCTTGCATCATAGTCCTTTCCCTTGAAGCTACTCCTTATTTTCTTTCCAAATTGACAATTTTTGCAAATGACATTGATAGGCTTTGTAATTCTTGGTAGGTCTCTCACTACATGAACTGAACTGATTCTAACCAAATTGTCAAAATTCATGTGACACATCCTCCATTCTCATAACCAACTTTCATTAATCTAAGACATAAAGTAATGACCATCAACACCCTTGAGCTGATAGATATTTCCATCTGCCCTCTTACCAGCAGCAATCACAGTTCTGGACCCATTTCTGATCTCACATATTTCATCCTTAAACACAAGATTATATCCTTTGCTACACATTTTTACAACACTCAAAATATTAGGCCTTAAACCTTTAACATAGTAAACATCTTCAATATTATGCTTGCCATAAAAATTGATTAAACCTATTCCACAAATCTTAGCTCCTGAATCATCTCCAAGTTTACCTAATCCTCCATCATACTTTTCAAGTCTAACAAACTTACTTTTATCTCCAGCCTTGTGATTAGAGTAGCCATTTTCAAACAACCTAGTAGTTTTTATCCTATTTAACATGAAAAGAAAAAACCAAAGTACCTTCTACCTTATCCTTCTTCTTCAGAATACTTTCCTTCACACAATTTTCAGAGTTAGCAGAAGTAGATTCATCTTTTAAAGCAAAGAACAAGCATTCATTTTCATCAGCATTTCCATAATCAAATTCATCATAAAAAATACCAGCATCTTCTCTAACATAGTGACTTATTTTAATCATCTTTCCTTTGTTCTCCTTACTTTTATTGTTCACAACTTTGTTTGGACATCTTGAAGCATAATGACCTGAATTTCTAGAGCTAAAACATTTGAAATGTAGTTACCTTTGTAATTATTGCTTCCCTTATTCATCCTTCTTACAAAGTTATCTTTGACATCATCAAGATCTTCTCCATTTGAATCTTCAATCTTTTCTGATTTTCCAGCCTTGAAAGCAGTCTCCACTTTTGTACCATTTCTCAAGCCATGTTTTCTCATTTCAAATGAAGTTAGTGTACCAATCAACTAATCTCTAGAATAAGTATTAAAATTTGTAACTTCCTCAATAGAAAATACCTTTTCATTGTAAGAATCGGGAAGAGATCTTAGAACTTTCTTTACAACCCTAGGTTCTTTGACTTGTGCACCAAGACCTCTCATAGCACTTACCAGCTCATCAACTATTTGTATGTAGGTTGTAATTGTTTCATCTTCAGACATTCACAAGGTCTCAAATTGTGCCTTCATATTTTGCAACTTTTCTTGTTTGACCTTATCATCTCCTTCATAAATGCTCTCAAGCTTATCCCAAACTTATTTAGTAGTCTTAAGATTCATAGCTTTTACCAATTCAGAATTTGAAAGACTATTCACAAGAATAAATCTTGCCTTAGCATTTACCTCATGTGCCTTGATCTCATCACTTGTACTTGGACCATTCGTAGGTATAGTATATTGATTCTTTATAGTCTTTTCAATCTCATACCTTTGAGATTCTAGCTATCCTTCTGTCTTTGTCTTCTAGAAGGCATGGTCTATGCCATCAAATCTAGGGAAATCCAACTTGTTTGCCATTCTGGATCTACCTCAAGCGGTTAAGCTCTTCTCTAAGGAACCTTTCTCTAAGAACAATTGTTGAATGAACATAAAATTGAGAGAGGGGGTGAATTAATTGTAGGAAATTAAAATATCAAAACCCTCAATAGTAATCAAATCCACAAGCATTCATTAAACCCTTATTATGTTAAATTGATTAATCATGAAATGCAGATAACAAAAACTAAAATAGCAATACCATACACAAGAGAACACCAGATTTACATGGAAAACCCAATGAGGGAAAACAACAGTGAGGATTAGCTCACAATATAAGTAATTATAAAACTGATACAAGGGCTCACTTCTAGAATAGAACACACTTTCCAAAAAGGCTCACAACTAGGGCTCACTACCACAAAAAGAATCAAAGATGATAGAAGAGAAATGTTACACAGAGAAAAAATTATCAATGCAATAGATAATCCACCATAAATGCTTCAACACTCTTGCATCCTTGTTTGAATGATTGTAGACACATTCAGCTCATTGCCTTCAGGAATCTAACACTTTGAAGTTCACATTGCTTTTCTCAAATTTGCATCTATACTTAAGTAATTTGCATCACATTCATCACTCGCATCTATCTTTCCTCCTCTTACATCTTCAAACAACACCACTCTTATTTATAGCAGCCTCAACCTTGAAAACCTTCTCCAAGGTCAGCAACACATCCTTTACATTTAAAATTTCAAATTAGGTTTGCACCCAAACATTCCCGCGGTGGATAAGAATGAAGACAACCCATATAAATCCTTAGTTAGGACCCAAATTAATCCTAACACACCTTAACATGATTTCACATGCTTCGAAAGGCTTCACATGTAGTGTTAACATTGATTCTACCAATACCCGTACAAACACCATAAAAATTTAAGTACACACTTCCTTAAATCAATATGAAACTTTTGGACAATAAAATTCAATTTAACATGATCTAGAACAATTCATGAACCACCTAAGATCCAACAAAGACTTCATCCAAACTTGCATCATAGAAATACTTCAACCCAGAACATTCGGTTAACCTTATATGCACTTTGACACATGAAACACACACTATATTGTACCAAATCAAGTGAAACCTTAAATTCAAAAAGATACAAACATTATAGGAAACTTCCTAGATCCACACAACCTAAAACTAAAATGCACAGAAATGCGGAGCAAATACATTTCTCCCAGACCACAACAAATAACACTGAAAAACGGGTTCACACACTGGTGAACATATCTCACTCTGCACAGTGATCCAGAAACCCAAATTCTAGATATAAAAATTACTAACAACCTTGAACAACATATTAGATCTGCATAGGCATAGCATAAACATAGAAGAAACATGGAGCACATCCGAGAGCATGTTTTGAACACTTGCACAACACTATTTTCTCTATTTATCAAGTTTTCTCAAAAGCACTTGGAAACCAAGTACCAGGGACACCATCTTAGAAAATTACTTTATTCCAACACGTCTCCAGACACTGCAACACAAAGATAGCTCCATGTACTCACAACACTTCCTCAATATCTCAATTATACACATGCACACAACCTGTAACAAATTGTTTCCCTCTTTTTCACAATTTTCTCAATATCCTCGGCATCTTCATCATGCAACAACCTTCCTTAACACATAGTTGACATCAATGATAACACCTTCATACTTGCAGCATGTCATGACTAATAAAATCACTACTATAATATTTTTTTAAAATGGGGTAACTAGAACTAAATTTGTGTACATGGCTTCCTTTAGCTTCTCAAATTCCTTGGTGGCTACCTCATTCCATTGGAAGGAATATTTATTTTAAAAAATTCTGAGAGGTACTACTATGCTACCATTTAAAAAAAATAATGATAGTAACCAATAAACATTAAAATACCATGTAGGTTCTTGAGATCCTAGAAAATTTTCATCTACTATGGATTTGATATTTTGAGGTTCCACCTTGAATCCCTTATATGAAACAATATTACCAAGGTAATCTACCTCTTTGACTCGAAAAAAGGACTTGTATGGATTAGCATAAAACCAATTTCATTTAATAATGTCCAAAATTTGATTCCCATGTTGCAAGTTCTCCTCCCAAGTGAATGATGAAAGATTTTGTAAAAAACTAAAGTATATTTGGTGCATTTATGAAGCCAAAAGGAATCACAAAATAATCATAGCTTTCCTCACAGGTTCATAAAGTTGTCTTATGTGCATTGTCATCTCTAATTCTAAGTTGATGATAAATTCCAAGATTAACATCTATAGTAAAATTTATTTTTATTTGTCTTAAGTAGAGATAACAGCACTAAGATTTCTTCCTTTTTGATGGTGGTTGCTTCATATATAAAATTCTAAAATACATCCCGTATAATTAGATCATCCATCTAAGGAGACTTACAAGGTGTGACTATATCCTCCCATTTCCTCTTCTTGAATCCCCAACCATGATGTTGCTAAAATTATTTTCAGAATAATTCACTTAAAAAATAAAAAAATAAGTTAAAGCTTATATTACAAATTTCATAAATATATATCTCATTGTTGTAAAAAAATCTCCCAAAATTTTGTTGTTTTGTAGCCTTAGAAGCAATTTTAGTGAAAACCCTAATTTTTTATAATAAATATTTAAAATGACTTCAAATGACCTCAATTTTTATTTCTAATTTATTTAATATGACCTTGAATACCCTCTAATTTTTTTTAAAAAAACATGAAATTAAGAGAGATTTGTACTTCAAAATATTAGTTCCAAAATTAAAAAATTACCTTGTTTATTTCTTTTTAGAAGTCAAGATCATACTTTGATACCACTTTAATGAAATAAATTGAATAGGAGAATAATATAATAGGAAACATGATACAAAAAAATTATAATAATTGAGAACAATAAGCCAATTTGAGGGGAGGAATCTCTAAAAGTCTTCAAAAAAACATATTTCATAATATAATGATCAAATAGTGCTCACTACTTCCTATATTTACGATAATTATGTCTTGGATGCCACCCACGTTGGATAAAATACCTATATAAGGCTATATAAATGATTATGTAACTCAATTAATGGTTATGTTATCTACAATTTGGCCATACATGCTAACATAATCAATGGGTCAAGGGTCTAGTACTAATCATCACCATGTTGTTAGCAATAAATAACACGTGATCAAAATAGAAGAAAATAATTAGAATCCATTCATTAATAGTTTTAATGTAAAGATAGTGATTGTAGCATTGTAAATTGTCACCCTTGACAATTTCACATTAGGTTTAGCTCCCCCTATGTGTTTGGACCCAATTGTTCTCTT
>VDFB02031688.1:0-15885 GCA_007258455.2 Sequoia sempervirens | reverse complement strand
CCCAGTATGCCAAAGCTCTTAAGACAAACATAAATTTCTGAATGTTTTGAAACAAAACTGGTAGTTTAATTACCAAACAACAAATATTTGATAGATCTCCAAACCCTGTTCCAAAACTTCCAGTGTGGAGTCATCAAATACAGAACAGATTGAAATTTGCACTGAATTAATATGATGGATCTCCAAACAATGTTCCAAATAGAAAATTGGAACAGGCAAGGGTAATGAAATTGGCTTTACACCTGCAAAATCAATTTCCTAAAATCTACAAGTTCTTTTCAGCAGCTCCATATCATGCAATCCAGTGATGGTTTCAAAGCATACTTCAAATGTTGATTGTATCCTTTCTATATTTGCATACAAATTTTCTCCATAATTTGCACACATGTTTGTTCCATAATTGCAACTTCAACTGCTGACAAAAAATTGCTTTAAGATATTTTGATTGACCTTTATATGATGTTTTGTAGCCACAAAATCTGATGAAATCATCTTTCAATTAATTTAATAGAACTCCCTACCCTATTCCCAAATTCCAAGTTGGGTGCTGAAAAGATTTTGTTACTTATAGAGATTCTGATATATAGATTTTGGCCCAAACAATTATGAATGTGCACAGCTTCATTCAACTTATCCCCTTCAATTCTCAAAAGTATACGACTTAAAAGGCAGCAAACCAAATACTGCAAGCAATATCCATGAACATGTATTATAAGATACCTCCAAAATCTAGTGCCTATTAGTGCAATCTCACACAAAGAAGAGAGCTAAGAGAATTCTCAAAATGTATAGGCAACAGTTGTTGAAATACAATACCTTATATGGTAATGAGGTGATTTACAACAAAATGCTCAACAGTCAAACTTAAGCTATTTTATTCAGTGATAAATAAACTTGTCTCCAGTCCAATTCATTCAACTGGTTTAAATCAGATTTAAGTGTTCAACTCTATAATCAAGTTCAATGATACGATTCAAATCTATTAAAATCAAAGAGATCATGATTAGCATTGTTCATGGGAATGCACTCCTGGGTCCAGTTTACATTTCCAACGTCTCAAAGCTTCAGGACTTTGAGGGAACATTACATTTTTTTCAAGACTGGACAGATTGCTCTATTTGGTGCATAAAAATAGAAAGGAAACTTATTAAAATAACAAAATGCAAGAAACCCCCATTAACATTAAAAGGAGAGGATCGTTATCGCAAATACAGCACATTATATTTAATTTTAAAATTTTGGCTGCTTTTAGATTGTTTTAAGTTATTTTAAGCATCCCCAAAATTTCGAAAAAAAATTCCCTCTCAAAAACCTTGTCCTCACGTTCCAATGTCTCCACATCACAAAAACTCAGAGAAACACTGATGATTTAAACACCATAAGAAAGAGACTAACATATAATAACACATTTGAACACCAATATATAATAAGAGAGATTCAAACACCATAAGAGAGACCAAGATAAAATCAAGAAACCCCTGGTGGGTAATAACCCCAGAAAATTGTGAGTTATAAAATCAAGAAACCCCTGGTGGGTAATAACCCCAGAAAATTGTGAGTTAAACTTGCTTAGAGTTCAAAAATGGCTTACAGAGATTGATTCATAGCCCTTGGACCTTTTAAATGAGCTCCAACAATCTAACTAACTCCCCAAAAATGAATGTAACTCTCCAAAATGAACTCTCTTCTCTTACATCTTCAATAATAGTCATAAACATCAGACAATACAAGAGGAAATCTTGCTAACAGCTCCTAACCAAGAGTATTAAAACTCAAACGTATACAAGTCAAGCTCTAACATTGTATAAATAGAATCCTTTACCATCTAGAAGCTAAAACAAACTATCAAAAAAGAAAAGGAAGTGCAAAATTCAGAAATCCAAAATGTTACTGGATGGGCTCAATTGCACATAATGAATTTGCCACTTTCTATAGATTAGCAAATGTGTTTACCACTTTCATAATGAATTGTTGCTTTCTCAACCTTCTTTCACCTAATTCTTACAAGAGGCGTAACTTTTGCATATGGATTCAAAACAAAGTGTCGTGTTTCTTGAAATTGCACATATTTTCAAGAAGAATCCAACTATGAAATCACATTCCACTTTTGATCTCATCCAAGTAATGTTTTTGACCCTACAACTACTACATTTATGAGGCCAATGGTGACCAGAACCAATCATGAAATCATATTCTCTATACTAATCTCTAAACAAAGATATCACATAACATCTCAAACCTTCTCTAACATCAATGACCTTGAATTTTGTACTTTAGGAACTTTGTTCAAATCACACCTCCCCAATATGAAGGCTTTTGGCCCCCAAAAGCCCAAAGACTCGATAGATGAGAGTGGAAGATGTTGGCAACACAAGGGCAGACAACTGAGAGGGGGGGTGGGGGTGAATCAGCTATCACAGAAATTATACTTATTAAACTTATTCTCAGATCTGATAAATAAACATGAAAGCATAAACCATAACCACATCAAAAACACACATAACACCAAGATTTTTTTATGTGGAAACCCTGTTAGGGGAAAAACCACAGTGAAGGTTAATCCACAAGATTATACTCTGTTAAAAGTACAAAAGTATTATAAATGGGGAATGCACATGCATTCAGGCACACTTCCTAGAGCTCACTGCTCAAATACAAAAGGCTTACTGCCCAAAAGAAGACTCACTGTCTTACAATCACTCTCGGATTACATCCAAAAGATTTTGAACTGAGAAAATAGCATCTTCTAATGCCTGATTACAATTCTGGTTAAGCACATAAACACTTTCTTCTGCTCACTCTTCTTCACACTTTACTTCTACCTTAGAAAGATTAGAACATTATTCACACATAACACACACACCATACCATCAAATGGTATAAACAATCGATCATATATATCTGCAACTAAGGATAACATCAACTATATGTCCGCCCAACAAAATATAAAATGTGTACAAACAGTCGGCCCAATCCATAAACAATTATCAATGCGAACCAAACAATGTCGGCCAAAACATATTAAGGACCCAAAACAACATGTCTCGAACATGAAACATTTTCAAAAATTATGCCTCGAAGATCCGCAACATGCTACAATCACCCTGTCGGCCATGATCATGAAAAACATGAACTCACAGAAGAAAATCACCAATCGCGAGCACAACGATCAATGCAGATCGACAACACAGATAGAGCACGATCTAGAAACATCCACAAGCATCATGAATCACCACAGAAGCATCCGCAACAACTCAAATTACTAGAATCACATCATCTTGTTTCAGAAACACCAACTAAAACAACAAAACAACTGTCAGAACACAGATACTCATAACTCAATCAAATCTTCATGCGAACCTCTGTAACTTCATGTGGATAAACTAGATATACTTGTCAACAAACCCTTTAATCCACAACCTCTTATCATCAATATACTGAGCTAGCCACCATACTGAACTTCACTGCATCACCAACAACCTGCAACTTATTCTATTACAATTTTCTCAATATCCTCGACATATACAGCCTTAAAGACATTAATGCCAATAGTGTTGACATCAATGACAACCACATATCAGCAATATCCAACAATCTCCTTTCACATTGATGGCGACACATGATGTGAAAAACACCATCAACGCAACTTTCTCTTAGCACTTTCTCCCCCTTAGATTTTGACTATTTTCTCCTTAACTCTTTCACAGTCTTTCACATGACTCTTCTCCCCCTTTGACATCAATGACAAAGATACACATTATCTTTCTCCACACAAGCTCTGAACCACATTTCTGAACATCTGACTACTCCCCCTAAGTGGCAGCCACCACAACATCAATCCGGGTCACAAGATATGACTATGAAATACACGGACTGATACAAGTTAATGCATTTTAATTGTGATTAGGAGGGGTACTCACCCCTCACTTCCCTCTAAGATACTCAAAAGTATCCTTAAATCCAAGCTTCAACAAATACTTGTCCAATCTGGCATACCATGCTCTTGGGGCTTGCTTAAGTCCATACAATGCTTTCTTCAACCAATAAACCATATCTCCCTGATCAGTCAATTGAAATCCATCAGCTTGCTCAATATACACTTCTTCCAATTCACCGTTTAGAAATGTTGACTTGACATTCATCTGATAAACCTTGAAGTTTTTGTAAACAGCATAAGCAAGAAATAGTCTCACAACTTCAATCCTAGCAATAGGAGCAAAAGTTTCTTCAAAGTCAATTCCTTCCATCTGAGAATATTCTTTACAAACAAGTCTTGCTTTGTTTCTAACAACTTCACCTTGCTCATTCAATTTGTTATGAAAGACCCATTTAGTTCCAATTACATTTTTGTCCTTATGTCTAGGAACAAGAATCCATGTATCATTCTTCTCAATTTGCAATAGTTCTTCTTTCATTGCTTCCACCCAATGTTCATCTTTGCATGCTTCATTGACACTATTAGGTTCAATCTTTGAGATCAAACAGTATTCTTCTGCAATTCTTCTCCTAGTTTGAACACCTTTGTTCTTATCACCTATGATCTGATCTTCTGAATGATTTAGTCTTACATACCTTGGAGTCTTAGGGTATTCTTGAACTTCGGGCTCTTGTGATCTCACTTCTACACTTTCACTACTTCCTTCCTCTTGATTTTCTTGATTCACCGAAATGATTTGAACTTGATTTAGAGTCTGAACTTTCTTTCCTTTATCTGAACTATCATCCTGATCGTTTGAATCATATCCGCAGGTTTTGGATGGTCTAACTGTGTCTTCATCAACCTTAACATTAGCACTTTCAATTACTTTCCTCAATCTCTTATTGTAGCATCGGTACGCTTTACTTTTAGTAGAGTAACCAAGAAAGATTCCTTCATCACTTCTAGCATCAAACTTTCCTATATCTTCATCTTTTTTGATATAGCATTTACTCCCAAAGATTTTGAAGTATCTAACAGTAGGCTTATGACCAAACCATAGCTCATAAGGAGTCTTACCGGTATCACCTTTGATATGTACCCGGTTGAGAGTGTAGACAGCAGTACTCACAGCTTCTCTCTAGTAGATATGCGGAACATTTCCTTCCAGCATCATAGTCCCAGCAGCTTCTTGAATTGTCTTGTTCGTCCTTTCCACAATTCCATTTTGCTGAGGGGTCCGCAGGGCAGATAATTGTCTCTTTATCCCATGCTCTTCACAAAAAGAATTGAACTCACCAAAAGTGAATTCACCACCTCTATCTAATCTTAGACAATTTAATCTTTACACCTGTCTCTGTCTCAACCAAAGCCTTAAAAATCTTGAATTTCTCTAGAGCTTCAGATTTTTCCCTTAAGAAAGTATCCCACATCAATCTAGAATAATCATCAATAAGTAGCATGAAATACATGTCTCCTTGTAAACTTCTGACTCTAGAAGGACCACACAAGTCAATATGCACAAGCTCCAACACTTCATTTGAACAATGTTGTTTGCTTTGGAATGAAACTCTAGTTTGCTTCCCTAAATGACATTCCTTGCATATAGCATTAGTAGGTTTTATCAACTTAGGAAGATCTCTCACTGCCTGAGTAGAACTTGTCTCGATAATATTGTCAAAGTTTACATGACACAATCTCCTATGCTACAACCAACTTTCATCAACTTGAGCAATCAGACAACTTTTACTAGTAGCACTCAAGTGAAAGATATTGCCTTTTGTTTTTGTACCAAATGCAATCACATTTCTGGAACTCCCCAATATTCTACACTTTCCATTCTTGAATTGAAGATTCTATCCCTTGTCAACCATTTGTCCAACACTTAAGAGATTATACTTCAAACCTTCCACATATAGAACACCATCAATATTATGCTTACCGTCAAGAGAAATGGATCCTCTACCACGGATTACACCAGCTTTGTCATCACCAAATCTTACAACACCACCATCATACTTTTCCAAGCTCACAAATTTACTTTTATCACCTGTCATGTGATGAGAGCATCCACTGTCAATCACCCATTCATCTTTCTCTTCAACTTTGGCAACTAAAGCTTTCTCCACATTTATGCAGCTAGCAGATTCAGTAGGTATTGGATCATTTTCCTTGATAGCAATAAATACCCATTCATCCTCACTTAAATTCCCTTTATCAGATTCATCATCTATCACACCTTCATCAGCAGCATAATAGCACTTTCTTTGGAATCTAGGCTTGTTAGGTCTTGGCTTAGGAACTCTTTCCAGACACCTTGAGGCAAAATGACCTATCTTATTGCAAGAAAAACATTTAAGAGGCAATTTCCCTTTATACTTACCTTCTCCTCTGGCTACCCTCTTGACAATAAGTGCTTCAAGCTCATCTGGTTTTCTCTCTTCTTCCTCAATCTCTCACATTTCCTGCTCATACTTGGACATTTTTCGAGAAGAACTTTCTCCCAAATCATATCTTTGCTTATCTTTTCCAAAGATAGTAGCTTTGAATGCATATTCTATCTTAGGAAGAGATTCACCAAACTCACTTAACTCAAAAGCAGCAAGCTTACCAATCAACATGTCTCTGGTTACATAATAGCAGTAGCTTTGGATTTGTATGCAACAGGAAAGGATCTGAGCACTTTAGCAACAATCTATGATTCTTCCAATGTTCCACTAGCACATCTGATACTACACGCAAGTTCATTCACTCTTTGCATAAAAGAAGTGATGTTCTCATCTTCACCCATTCTCAACGTTTCATATTTCCCTTTCAGGATTTGCGCCCAGCCATTCTTCCGTTGTCGCCTTCGTACGGGTTCCGTACTTCGGGATCTCATAAAAGCGATCTTGACCGAACGTTTGTCATCCTGATCGGTCGAGCGCCAGCAGTACTTCCTTATACGATATTGTACTGGCTTTAGCCCGTCTCCACCTCTGTTAGAAAGGACCGGTAGGATGATATCATTATTCTTTGTAATTGTCTAGTAAGGTTCACCAATGCATCGGATGGCCTCCATTTCAAGTCTCCCTGAGAGAATAATTAGTTCCATCAAATCCTCGGACTATCATATATATATAAGCCATCCGGGATCCTCATGGTCAAAAGGAACACCTTTCTGATACCAATTAGCCAACGCCTTCAAAAGAGCGGGACTCCGGCTGGTGGGAAGGTCGTCGTTATCTGAAATTATGCCCAATGAAACTTATTCTCAGATCTGATAAATAAACATTAAAGCATAAACCATCACCACATCAAAAACACACATAACACCAAGATTTTTTTACGTGGAAACCCTGTTAGGGGGAAAAACCACGATGGAGGTTAATCCACAAGATTATACTCTGTTAAAAGTACAAAAGTATTATAAATGGGGAATGCACATGCATTCAGGCACACCGCCTAGAGCTCACTGCTCAAATACAAAAGGCTTACTGCCCAAAAGAAGACTCACTGTCTTACAATCACTTTCGGATTACATCCAAAAGATTTTGAACCAAGAAAATAGCATCTTCTAATGTCTGATTACAGTTCTGGTTAAGCACATAAACACTTTCTTCTGCTCACTCTTCTTCACACTTTACTTCTGCCTTCGAAAGATTAGAACATTATTCACACACAGCACACACCATACCATCAAATGGTATAAACAATCGATTATATATATCCGCAACTAAGGATAACATCAACTATATGTCGGCCGAACAAAATATAAAATGTGTACAAACTGTTGGCCCAATCCTTGGCAAATTGTAAATACAGACCAAACAATACCATTGGAAAAAAAGTAAGGACCCAAGAAACAACATGTCTGGTACGCAAGGTGTACCTCGAAGATCCACAACATGCTACAATCCTGCAGCCATTACATGATCTTGAAAAACATTAACTTCGAGGAAGAAAATCCTGTCAGCGAGCTGCTTGATCGATGCAAATCGACAATCTGAGATAGAACCGATCTAGAAACATCCACAAGCATCGCGGAATCCTGCGAAGCATCCATAGCAACTCAAATTACTAGAATCACATCATCTTCTTTCAAGAACACCAACTAAAGCAACAAACCAACTGTCAAAACACAGATACTCGTAACTCAATCAAATCTTCATGTGAACCTCTATAACTTCATGTGGATAAACTAGATATACTTGTCAACAAACCCTTTAATCCTCAACCTCTTATCATCAATATATTGAGCTAGCCACCATACTGAACTTCACTGCATCACCAACAACCTGCAACTTATTTTATTACAATTTTCTCAATATCCTCGACATATACAGCCTTAAAGACATTAATGCCAATAGTGTTGACATCAATGACAACCACATATCGGCAATATCCAATAGAAGAACCCCTCAACTAATAATATGTGCCATCTCATTTTGTAACACATTACAAAGGCAAACCAAAATTTAGTACAACTTTGTCTCCAAGCAAGAAAGTAAATTGCTTGAACATGAGTAATATTTTCACCATTAGTTTTCTCCAAGCAAAGATGTAAATGCTACAGCTCATCTTCCCATGAAGATTCAAAACCTCAAAAGACTATCTCTTGCCATGAAAAGCATACAACATGACAGATTTTCCATTATTGATGACCCACTATTTGTTCTCTCTCCTATAGAAGATTGATTTTTAGCTATACAAATAGGGGTTGTGAAAGTCAACTCCACATATATCCACATAAGCAACATCTACCAAAATCTCATCAACAAATTTAGAACCAATAACAAACTTCAATTTACATTGCTTATCAATAAGGCTTAGGGTGTTTGGCATACCCTTCTTGGGGCACCTAAATTCACTTCAATGTCAAAATGTCAAAGTGAAAACATGATAAAATGCTCAAGCACACCTCTAGGAGGTAGAAAATAAAGTGCATTATAACCTCTAAGGTGCCCAAATTCACCAAAGTATGAAGACTTTAATTTGATCTCACTAATCCTTTAAGCTAACTGAAAGCTTATTCACAGCAACAAAAATCTACTTGCAGCCTATATTGTACACCAAAATAAACAATTTATAGCAGAACTGAAACTGAGTGATCAACACAAGCTCAATAAACACACTGAAATTACATACTAAATCAACTTACTACAAAACAGCAATAGGGGAGATTATAGAGTTCAAACCCCAAAAAGAACCAGCAAAAGCACCTAAATATAATCGCTTTTCATGTGTCTAATTATGCAGTTGTAAACTGGAAGATAAAGCACAAAAAGAAGGCTCTAAAACAGGGTAACTATAAACAGCAAAAAACTTATCCTAAAATCAGTAACTAACTCCTAAAAAACAGTGACAAAATTATAAATAAAATCCTAAAAATATCTTCCTAAAGGCAATTTCAGCAGCAGCAGTTTGACTTTGTCAGCATCTCTTATCCAACAAAGTGTCAATGTCAAATTGAAAATATGACAAAGTGCTCCCAAGTGCTGAAGCAAACTAATATTGGATTTCGCAAGTTTTTGAGTAAAAAATCAAACTCAAGTCATCAAGATTGCTTTGTGATTCATAAATGGACATTAGGGTTTCATGGCTTCTTCAAATGATCTCCATGATCAAAACAAGGAAGCACTACAAGAAGCCGACATCAAACTGGTTATTTTTAGCCTGTGTTACTTTTAGCCATTGCTAATTTTTGGAAGCAACTAGTCCAAGATGATTTGCTATTAGATCTATTCAAAAACATGTCTTTGGGGCTTGCTTTGTTTGCAAATGAGCTATTTATAATTTAGGAGCTTCAATGAGGTTTTTATTTATTTTTCATACAAAGTATTGTAAGAACTTATAAATATGTGCTTTTGGCACTTAGATTTTCTAATGGTAATTTATTTTTTGCCCATGCTGCTTTTAGCCATTGCTATTTTTGGGAAGTAGCTATTCCAATGATTTTCTATAGAACTATTCAAAGACATGCATACAATATTTTGAGTTTTCTTGTGTGCAAGTGAACTATTTATAGTTTAGAAGCTTCAATAAGCTTTCGATTGATTTCTTTGGAAAATTGGTTTTAGCTTCTACTATCCTTGATTCAGTCTCACTATTGTCATCCAAACTATCGTCATCGTCCATTTTTCTTTTTCCACATGAGGAAATTTTACCTCACTGGCTATGTCCATCACCCAATTATATGCTTCAGTATAGGAAGATGGAGGAACTACCTTCATTTTCTTTCATAATGAGGGAATAAGGCCTTCAATGAACCATCTTTTCTTAAGACCATCCACTAGTTCCTTTTCTAGTTTCAAAATAGTTCTTTAAGTCTTTAGTTGTAAGCCCTTACATTCTCATGCTTTCCTTGCTTTGAATTGTAGATCTCGATTACAATCTCATTCTCATCTCTTAGTAATTTAAATTCTTCCTCGAAATCTTTCTTTAATCTTTCACAAGTGATTTTGAAGATTGGATCAGCTTTTGTGTACTAATCGATGGCTATTCCTCTTAAGGTTGTCGGAAAGGATTGTACCCAATAGGCTCTATCTTCTTGGCTATCCCCTGTACAAATTGTTTCACGGATCCTACAATGTTGTGTAGGGTCCTCCAACCCATTACTTGTGAATTTAGGCAACTTCTATCTTTCAATGCTCAAACTTGATGGAGTCACCATCCTTTTTTGATGCAACGTCAATGCCCAAAACTAACTTATTAGGGGGTTTTGATTCAAATTCTCTAGTGCTTCACTTGCAATCTTGATTGTGTGAGAAACCTCAACTCCTGCTTGAGTGTTCCATATAGGGTTTCCTAAGTGTTTTATATGTTTTTGGCCCGGGAGTTTTAGGTTTGCATCCTTCAACCACCTATTCTTCAACCAACAAATTTTGTCAAATGCCTTGGATACTAAGTTTTTAGACTCAATTTCCCATTCTTCTTCATTTACTAGTTTTTATACTTGGTCCAAAAGATCAGTCCACGCTTCATCAAGTAAGGGTAAATGTCTTGCTATTTCTTGCCACTCCTCGCTCATATGGTTTCTTGTGGTGGGATTACTTTTATTTTTTGGATTGAAGTTTTGAAATCAACTTATGCTGACCCCAACTACATTCTCGAGAAGGACTCCGACTTGGGAATTTTATGGTTCTAATTCCCTCAAGTGCTTCTCATAATCGATTCTCCTTCATTCTCTCTGCTCTACAATCCTCAAGATCGTCTGGTCTCTTGGTCTTGACCACCCTATGGTCTCTTCCCACATTTATTGGGAGCTTAAGGGCATGAATCTCTCAAATCTGACCCAATTTCTTTTAAGGCAAGAGCACCAATGTTTACTCTCCTATCTCATAAAAAGAATGCTTGAAGTAATGAACAAAATTAATAATGCATACCAAATAGAGGAGTAAAAGTATATCTTTATTTGCACATGAAATTATTACAAGAGTAGACCAGAGATGATCAACCAAGGATCAAAGTTGATTAGACAGGATCATACTGTCTTTCCTTGACGATACCAAATCTACTTAAAGGACCCAATGCTTGCCAAGAGGAACACAATCATCAACCAAATGATGCTTACAACTACTCGAAGCCAACAAACCATTAATACATAGTTAGATAAACCATATTATCAAAACATAATAATAGGCAATGTACACTAACTACAATTCAAACCCCAAGATTTAACTTATACATATTGTTAAAAGCTAAAGGTTCCTCCCTTAGGTTCTAGGGTTTAGTTATATTTTTTGTTACAAGGAAATTTCCCCTACAAATCATAGAAAGGTTACACTTTAGCCATGAAAAACAAGAGACTTTCAAACCAAAACAAAGCATATTTTGCCAACCTTAGTCTAGCAATTGTGATCTCTTGAAATAGAGCAAGGGTATGCATACTAAAATTTACCTCAAGCTAATTTTAGTCTCAATATATGAGAGAAAACAACTTGAAATATTTAAGAAAATGAATCAAAGAACAAGATACAACTGAGAAAGATTCAAACATCATAACAAAGAGATCTAGATACCCTAGAGAAACCCCTTATGCGTATAAACTCCAGAATATTGTGAGTTGTACTCACTTAATGCTCATATATGGCTTGAAAAGATTGATTCGTTGTCCTCGGACCTTGTACAAGACCTCCAACAATCTAAGAAGCTCCCCAAGAAACAATCTAAGTCTCCAAAATGAACTCTTTTCTCTTAGAACTCCTATAACAAACATATACATGAGACCTAAGTCACCAGGTTAGAATTCGAATTCGTGTTCGACAACATTGAAATTCGGATGAAATTCGACAAGGAAAAAATTCGAAAAGTAAAAAATTTGGATTAAATTTTCCTTATGTAATTTTTTTATTTTTTTTTTATAAATATAAGTAATATATCCACAAATAATAATAAATATAACAGAATACTAAATAGTAAATAATAAATATAAAATATAATAGAATACATTTTTAATAAAATATAATAGTAAATAATAAATACTTTAATACATTATACAAACATGTTAAATATTAATTTTTAATATAAATTTAGTAAATAATAAATACTTTAATATATTATACAAATATGCTAAGTATTGATTTGTATAAAAAAAATCTAAAATCTAAATAAACATAAGTGAACCTTAAATTAAAATAATAGTAAATAATAATACAAATATATTAAATATTAATTATAAATTTAATATATATAAAATAATAAAATCAAATCTAAGTAAAACATAACCAAACATTATAAAACAACGCATGAAAAAAATTGAAACCTAAAATCTTAAGCGGCTTCCCTCGCAGCAACGCCAACGGTGAAGGAGGATTTGCAAGGCGACGTGAGGATTTCGTGCAGGGATAAGTGCAAACGATTTCTGTCGTAGACAACCACCAATGCTAGAAGTTTTGTCGCCTTCAGTCACAGACAAACGCTAAAATCTCCCGCCTTCAGTCACAGACAATCACCAACGCTAAATTTTCTCCTTCAATTGAGAGATGTAGCTTTCAAGCGTGCTGCACTATTTATAAGGAAAACCGATCTAAAATCTATAAAAGTTCGCTCTATTAAAATGTATTTTAACAGAATTGGAGGATTTTTTAATTTCATACTAATTTTTGACGAATTTGAACAAATTTCATGCAAATTTATCAAATTCGCTGAATTTTGAATTTGAAGGTTGAAATGCGGCGAATGCGGTGACTTAGCATGAGACGATACAAGAGGAATCTTACTAACAGCTCCCAACCAAGAGAATTAAGAACAAGATACAGCTGAGAAAGATTCAAATATCATAACAAAGAGATCTAGATACCCTAGAGAAACCCCTTATGCGTAAAAACTCCAGAATATTGTGAATTACACTCACTTAATGCTCATATATGGCTTGAAAAGATTGATTCATTGTCCTCAAACCTTGTACAAGACCTCCAACAATGTAAGAAGCTCCCCAAGAACCAATCTAAATCTCCAAAATGAACTCTTTTCTCTTAAAACTCCTATAACAGCCATATACATGAGACGATACAAGAGGAATCTTACTAACAGCTCCCAACCAAGAGAATTAAGACTCGAGCACATGCAATTCAACCTCTAACATGGTATAAATTGACTCCTTTGCCATCTAGAAGCTGAAATGACCATCAAAGAAAAATAGGAAGTGAAAAATTCAGAAACCTAGAACATCACTAGATGGGCTTGACTGCACAAAATGAATTTGCCACTTTCTGCAGATTGGTGAATACATTTTTGCCGCTTTCATGATGATTTTGCCACTTTGTCAGCCTTGTTTAACCTAATTCTGCATTTATGAGGCCAATGGTGACTAGAACCAATCATTGAAGCACATCCTCCCTTCCAAAGTCTGAATCAAGATGTCCCATACCATCTCAAACCTTCTCTAACATCTCTGACCTTTGATTATATACTCGAGGACCTTTTTTCCTATTACAATAGTTAACAAATTGATATTTGATGACAGGTTAAAAAACTATTTAATAAAATGTCATTATAAGTTTACTGAACATTAACATTTCATATATCAACAAACAGCAATAATCTAATCCCTATGGGTGAAATACCTGAATGGAGGACATATATTATCAAACAGCAATAATCTAACCCTTAAAGGTGAAATACCTAAATGAAGGTCAGATGTTTCTGGTTTGAACCATTTAAAAATTGATAGATTGATGAGAACCTAATGTTAATACCTCACGTCTTTGGGCATAATATGCAAAAATTTAAAAAGTGAAGAGAGAAATACTCCATCTATCATCTACTAAATGATGTTTAATTATATTTAAAAGTTGAGTAAATCATAGATCATAATTATACCATGTAAAATCAGTGTGTTTGAAGCTGTTTTCTTCAACTGGAAATGGACCTTCTAATGAAACAGTATTATTTAATCAAATTGGAAATCTGAAATTGTTGATTTAGGAACTGTTTAATAGTTTTTTACAAATATGTGTTAAAGTGTTTGCTTTAATAGTTTTTCCTTAAAGAATGTTAATTTTTATCATCAAAATTGAAATACAGAGGTAGAACACAGCTAATGCATAACTGAATTCTTCTATTGCACATCCAATGGTTCAAGCCTAAACTAGTACTATGACTTATCATTTCCTATCTAAATTAATACGACATATAATTTACCATCTAGAGAGACATTACATGGTGAGAATAATTTAATAAAAGGTTTACTACAGATACTAGATAATGCTATTTCAATGGAACTGTAGCAATGCAGACAATTGTCGTAAAAGGTTTTAATGTAAACTGTCTTACTTTAAATTGAAGCTCATAATTCTTGGAGAATTATTCTCCTCCTATTTTTTAAAGCGTATTCTCCAAGTAGACAATTGGTTATCTCCCTCCCCTTATCAAACATCTGAGTTGGGGTGTCCTCAGAAGATTTATTCTCTACAATCAGTAAGTCCAGTTTTTCACATAGGTATTTGACAGGAGAGAGCATCTCCTGAAATTGAAACTGCTTTGCATCTTGTCACTTCTGGGGCAGAGCAGAGGGTAGCTGTTGTTGAGGCAAAATATTGGAAGTGTCCATCAGTTGCACCAAGATTCTCTTGAATTCTGATGGATTGGGAGGGCAAGCATATGAACCCTGGGGGCATGTATGACTGGCAAGCAACTTCTAGGAGTACACAAAGTTGGATGTGAAAAGCCCAGAATTTTTACATTGATGTGCTAGATGAAAAGGATCTTGAGAGTAATTGAGGTTTGCAATGCAGTGACTGAGCAGAAAGGGTTTTCTTAACATATGAACAAGATGTGGGAAATGAAGAGACTTAAGAATTTAGAAAATGAACATACTTTGATAAAGTATGGGAAGGAAAAGACACTAAAATAAGTATCAGTAATAAGTTAGAAATCAAAGTTATTTTTGTCAAGTGGCACTTGCTCTATTTGTGAAGTGACTGAGCAGAAAGGGTTTTGTTAGCATATGAACATAATTTGGGAAGTGAAGAGGTTTAAGAATTCAGAAAATGAACATACTTCAATAAATTCTGAGAAGGAAAATAAGCACTAATAAGTTAGAAAATAAAGTTGTTTTTGTCAAGTGGCACTTGCTCTATTGTGAAGTGACTGAGCAGAAAGGTTTTGTTAGCATATGAACATAATTTGGGAAGTGAAGAGGTTTAAGAATTCAGAAAATAAACATACTTCGATAAAGTCTGAGAAGGAAAATAAGGACTAAAATAAGTCAATTTGTAATAAATTAGAAATAAAACTTCTTTCTGTCAATTGGCGCTTGGTCTATTGGTGAAGTTGAATGGCTCACAAAGAGCCCACCAGGGATCAATTCTTTCTAAACGCAAAAAATTGACACTCAAATGAGATGAGGCTGGGATCATGCCTTGAATGAATTTGGAAAAATTTTGTTTCTGTATTTGGTGGTGGCTTCATTTCAACAAGGGGACATAACAGTCCGCCCTTCCCAGGATTTACTTTCTAGGAACTCCTAGACTTACTAGGGTCCCAAA
>VDFB02031687.1:0-54379 GCA_007258455.2 Sequoia sempervirens | reverse complement strand
TTTGATTTTAGGGATTTTGAACTGTGCATAGGCCCTACCCACATAAGATCTGATGAATTTATGGGTTTTTAATTCTATGTAGAATGTCAACCTTTATGATCTCTTATTTACTTTTATTTGATTAATGGTTAATCGTGGAACGTCACCAAATATTAACTTTTTAAATTTGGATTTAACTTAAACATCTGATAATTATTCTTTATTTGAAAGAAAAGCCCTAAAAAAAATGTCCCCACTTTACTTCATCCTAGAAAACAAAAGCAAATAAGAAGCCGCAGAATTTCAAACTGACATGGGGCGAGGAATGTTTCAGCTGCACGAGAGTCATTTTTCCAGCGTGAGAAGATAAAGAATCGTTTTAGAATCAAATAAAACACAACAAAGAAAAAAATTATCTAGCTGCATATAGAGCTTCCAAACAATAAAACTCTCACAAACCATGGCAAGTGACTTAACTCAAGATCCTACGCAAATTGTGTCCTGCTGTCAATGATGCTGCTGAGAAAAAATGGACAGAGTGTGCAAGAAAATTTATTGAAACCTTATCGCAACAATATCTCTCTACAATTGTTGCTACAATCCAATCCATTCATAGTGAACAAAAGTAAATCTCAAAATATCTGGGTTTTAGAGGTCTACCAATATCTGATTTGATTGGGAAATCTGATCTGATCTAGTAGAAGTCAAAATAATTTTTTTACCCTCAGAAAGTTGATTGACAAATTTTCTGAGCACCTGAAATTTCTACTTGTTGAATGCATTTACTTTCAGCTTATTTTCAAGCGATGTTTACTGGACAGACGAGAGGTTTTCAGGCATGAGACAGGTTTCAGCTCGAAACCTCACACCATATATAGCCTATCGGCTAAAAATGATGAAGGAATGATTCGATTTATAGAATTTTTGAGGAAAAATCAGCTAGGAGATGAGGATGAGAATGATGACTTGAGTTAACTGGTGAATATGTGGAGTTAATTGGTGAATATGTGGGGTCAGCTCAACTACAAATTGGAAAATTACCATTTTGTGTCATGGAGAGGATAATATTGGATTATTTAATTGACTAATGGATAACTATGTAGATGAAGTTTCCATTTGGAGATCGAGTTGATTGAAGAATGAAGATGAAGTTTCTAAATGGAAACTGAGTTAACTGATCGGTGAAGATTAAATTGACTAATGGATTGATAATGAAAATTATTTGGAAGTGGATAATTAGTTCACATTTAATTAAATAATTAAAATATTATTTAATTAAATGTATATTGAAAATTATTAAATGAATATTAATAATGACGTGATAAATGGATGATTGGTTAATGATTAATAAATGGTAAATTAATGATGATTAATAAATGATGAATACGATGAATAACTAATACTATGACAAATGAATGTAATTAATGATTAAGAAACAACATGACAATGATTAGGGTTTGGTGAAAAATTTTAGTGTCTATGACAATCAAATTTACTAATCGACTCAATTGATAACTTTTGTCAAAAACCCATAAAATACTATCAAATCACCTATAACAATCCAAATATACCTAAAACATTCATAGAAGTCATGTAACAATCTCCAAATCCTGTAACCACCTCCCAATGCTTATAACCACCTCCAAATATACTATAACACAATAAAACACTTGCACTAGTCCTAAAGGATGATTGGAGCAACTCATAGATAGCTTTAACAACCAACAACATTCCAAATATATATGTCTTCTTTTCAATCAAACCAGAACAAAAGTCATTTTTTTAATCAATTTTTGGGTTTCCTACATCAATATAGGAATAGTTGCTAAAGTTGGAATTTGTGTATAAAAACGGATGTAAACATTTGATCTGTTAACATCACCAGCTTAAAAATACGTTTGGTTTCCATGTTCCAAATTCAATGTGTTGATTTTTAACAGTCAAATAGTCATGTTTTATGCCATTTTAGATGGCTTGAAGCAGAAAAAGACGCTGATAAGATCAGGTTTCTTATTCTTTACTGTAAAATCCTCGACTCTCCAACAACTTCACACAAATGCTCAAACCATATGTGAAAATGTGAGAGCATTCTGCAAGCAGGGCCAATTGGCAGAGGCACTCCATGTTTTACATAATGAAATGGACAAGAGAGCCATTCGGCCAGACTCTTATACCTATTCTTCTCTCTTACAGGCCTCGTTGAGAATGAAATCTGTAACACAAGCAAAATTTGTCCATGCTCATTTGATTTTAACAGGAATTCGGATTGATTTGTACTTAGGAAACCAAATTGTGACTACTTACGCAAAGTGTGGAAGATTGGCTGATGCGCATAGAGTTTTAACCCAGTTGCCTTTAGTTGATGAAGTCTCATTCACTGTTATGGTTTCAGCTTATACAAAGCAAGGGAATGCATTGGAGGCCTTGAAAGTGTTTTGTGAAATGCAGAGAGTAGGAATTAAGCCTGATTCATTTACTTTAAGTGCCGTTCTTTCGGCTTGCACTAAGATGGCATCTTTGCAACTGGGTAGGGAAGTCCATGAAAGCATAATTAGAAATGGGTATCAATATGATGTCGTTGTGGCGAGTGGGATTGTGGATATGTATGTAAAAATTGGGAGTATAGAGGATGCACGCAAATTGTTTGATAAAATGCCTGAGAGAGATGTTGTGTCTTGGACTTCGATGATTGCTGGTTATGCACAGGAAGGGGCTGTTGATAAAGCGTCGAAGCTATTTGAGAAAATGCCTGAAAAGAATGTGGTCTCGTGGACTGCTATTGTCGTGGCATATGCGAGAGGTCGGCATATTGATGAGGCTCGTGAACTGTTTGAAAGAATGCCTGAAAGGAATGTGGTTTCTTGGAATGCTATGATTTCGGGATATGCTCAGAATGGTCGAGTAGGAATGGCCTTGGATCTGTTTTGGAAGATGCCCGAGAGAAATGTGGTATCTTGGAATGCAATGATCGCAGGATATGAACAGAATGGACGTTTTGACGAAGCTGTAGAACTTTTTAAGCAAATGGTATGTAGAGGGGTAAAATCCGATCCTGATACGTTTTCTAGTGTGATACCAGCTTGTGCCCAGTTAGCTTCTCTGCAACAGGGGAAGGAGATCCATGAAGACGTAATTCGAAGCGGATTTCAGTTAGATGCCTTTGTCGGCAGTGCTCTTGTAGACATGTATGCTAAAAGTGGGAGCATACAAGATGCCCGCAAAATGTTTGATAAAATGCCAAGGCAAAATATGGTTTCATGGACAGCCATGATTGTAGGGTATGCCATGCATGGGAGCAATGAGGAAGCCCTCCATCTTTTTGAACAGATGCAGGGTTCTGGTACAAAGCCTAACTGTGTAACATTCGTTGGGGTTCTATCTGCTTGTTGTCATGCCGGCCTAGTGGATAATGGGTGGCAATACTTTAACAGCATGAGTAAGGATTATGGCATAGAGCCTAAGTTGGAGCACTATTGTTGTATGGTTGACCTACTTGGCCGTGCTGGGCATCTTGATGAGGCAAAACACTTTATCCACGAAATGCCATTAAAACCAAATGCTAGTGTATGGATAACTTTGCTTGGTGCTTGTAGAGTCCACAACAATATAAAGCTAGCAGAATATGTGGCCCAAAAACTTACTGATTTGAACCCTATGAATTCTACACATTATGTGCTTTTGTCCAATATTTATGCAGCAGTTGGCAGGTGGGATGACATGGAAAGAGTGAGAAACTTGATGAAAGACAAAGGAGTTAAAAAAGTTCCAGGATGCAGCTGGATTGAGGTTAAAGACAAGTTGTTTCCATTCTTTGTAGGACATACCTCGTACTCTCAACCAGAAGAAATTTACGCAAATTCAGACTGTGTATCTGGCCAGATTAAGGAGGCATGGTATGCGCCTAACATGGATTTCGTTCTGCAAGAAGGAACAGATTCTATGCTACAATGGTGAGAAGCTGGCTATTGAATTTGAGATCGTCAAATTAAGCCTTGGGCCACCGCTTCAAGTTTTCAACATTAATTGAGGATGTGTTAACCATAACACAGCAACCGAGTTCATTTCAAAGGTTATGGCACAAGACAACAGTATGAGTTATGTTGATAGTTTATACATTTCAAGTGTGGAAAGTTTTCTTGCGGGGATTATTGGTGATGCTAAGTACAGAAACGCTACAAGTGTAAGACTAAATAAAAAACAAGTATGTATACATTTATACTATTGACCTCATGCTGGTATAGGCACTATATATCACATGTTTCTGGAAATGCAGTGCCTCTGTTTCTATTTGTATTACTTTTTAATGCAGAATTCTTTTACCGATCGCATAAAATTCAGCTGCGAGGGCAGAAAGCATGACAATTTTGGCAGGGTCATCTAAGTAACTAACTAAAAGCATAATGCGTATAGACACACAAACAAGGACAGACATCTTAATGACTTTCTATTTTTTGTCATTGCATTCTAACTCGATACAATTGCTTGAAGGGAATATAAGGACACGATGAAACATCTTGAGCATGGATGGCTGAGCACTCTAATTTGATATATCAGGTAATTTTACCGTTTAAGATTGGTTACCATTCTGAAATTCTAACCTCTTCACCTATTTTTCCACAAAAAGTCATGCTAAGTTTGCATGCTATAAGAAACTACTATCATTACCAAGTTTTATACAGCTAATACCAAATGATGACATTAAGCCACTGAGATTGCAAGTTTAGGTGGTCAGAACAAGTTTGTATTATACAAATGTAATAACCTGTACAATGCTTGTGAATGAGTTAGATTTGTGAATAATTTTGCTACTGCTTCTCTATGAATACATTATGAAAGGTGCATTCTTGGGAGTCTGCTAACTTTGTGATACAACTGATTTTGACAGATTACTGCATTATGAAATGGAGGCGTACGACTTTCTGACTGATTCTCTATAGCAATCGCTACCAAAAAAAGTTGGAGATTGTAACATACCAGTAAGAATTCCTAGTCTATGCAACTGGAAGAGCCCCACTAATGCTATAAAACGCTAAAATGGTCAAAACATTGCAAACTTTAATCCATAAATACATTTGATAATATCTTGGAAAGGAAAAAGAAAAAAGTTTTGGATGGAATTTGACCACCGCAGATTCTTAGGCCAGCTTCGCATTCTTAATCTAGGTTGAAAGCCAAGTTATTCATCTCAAGACTTGTGCCCTAGGATCTGCTTAGAGGGTAATTCATATTCTCATTTAAGAGACGAACAATTTATGATTGAAAATATCTCAGTTGGATCATGTCCATTCTGCTTGAGTTTACCATTTCTGCTTTTTGATGTATCCAGTGTTTATTGAGTCGGAGACAAGCTTTATGCTCCTTCGGTAGCTTGCAGTAAGATGTGAATTGATCATGCTTTTAACATAGAAGAATACATTGGGCAAATTGTTTAAATGTAACTCTGTGTTGAATTTGACATCAGAGGCAATAAAAAAACAATTTATGCCAAGGAACATTAATTTATAGTAAAAGCTAACCAACTTTCATTCTTTAAGGTCGCAGTGAGTATATTGCTTTGTGGTCTTGCACACATTATGTATCTGAATCACACTCACTTCGTGTTTAAGTTATCAAGACCGCATAAGTGGACCAGAACATTTCGAGAAACTTTCTATGGTTTGTGGTCCATGACAAGCTCATTTTTCACTTGAGTGAGAGGTGGCCATGCAGGTATTCTTGGATGCATCCTATGTAAGCTCTTGCCTTCTCAGAGAGCTTTTCGTGATCAGCCCTTCTCTTAAAGACCCCTATTGTGATGGCCCTCTTTAATCTGTCAGCCCGTCGCAATACACTAAAATGTGACATATTTTCAGCACTAGGCTGACTACCGTTTGAATACATACAATCATTTCAATCCAGGCATTCTATGAGAATCAATATATAAATCTAACTTAATTGATTACCACTAAAACCTTATTAACCATTGCACATTTTTCTTGTTACTATCTAGTTCACTGTGCTATGTCTTCTTCTTCTTCAGAATTTGAGCCTTTGTGGTTGTCATGAGTTTAGGAATTCAAAATTAAGCAAAACCAATGTAAAGTGTTTACGATGAGTTGCACCCGATTGGTCAAACTTTGAAGTAGAAAATCATCACATGATATTGAAATTGCAGCTAAAATGTTGCATGTATCTATATGAGCTCCATATGTTGCAGTTTTGGTTACTCCAATGCAGGAGCATCCGGGTCCATAAGGAATCATGTGTTGACCAAAAGATTTTCAAGTTAGGTTTTGTTTTGTTTCTATTGGTTTTTGGTAGTCTTCGTTTGGAAGAATTTTTGGCCAAATTGACAAATCATCTTGTAGAGGAGCTTAATGGGTCTTTGCAATTTTAACTTGGTGAAAATTGGGCAAAAATTGACCAAGTTATGAGAAATCAGAGGTTTTGGCCTACTTAGGAATAAAGTCAAAGGTTTGGGTAGTTCTAGTAATCCTAGGAACCACCAACTAGTTCTTGTTCCTACCGAAACCCCCGACAGTTATTGTTCTGATTCTTCAAAAAAGCTTCGACACGTGGATCAAAGGTCTAGTTGGTTTTAGGAACCCCAGGAACTGCCCACCAAATCTAGTTCCTACCAGAACCTCCAATGGTTCTTGTTCCCTCTAATAATGTTGATGTAGTTAAACACTTAGAATTTTCATAGAGTTCCTAATGACCTTGGAACCTTCGACAAGGTGAGAATCTCGTGGTTTCTAATGGGGTAGGAACTCTTGACGAAATGAAAGAAAGTGAAAGAAAAGTTCTTGAAAGCTTGAAGTGGAATGGCTCCCATTTGGGTGGAACCTTTGACAAAATAATGCTTGCTTAGTTCTCATATGGATAGGAATTTCTAAGTAAGGGAATGACACCTAATTACCATCGGGGTGAGAACCCTTGACATATGAAAGAAAAGTTCCTAGGGTTGTCTACAACTCCAACAAAGGCCTGCTTTATGAAGAAGCTGAAACTTCACTACTTCGTAGAACTTTGAAATCCTCTAATGAGTTCCACTTCCATCATCAAGGCCTGATAAAATTTTGCAAATGGTTTGTAAAGGAATGTGGAGTCGACCAAAAGGAACTAGTTCCTAGAAGAACAAGAAATTATGGATGAAGTTCGTATTAGTGGCAAAGGGTATAAGGCCTAAAATTCATTCAACTATTCTTGAAGGTGGACACATGTCCAACTTAGTTGAAATACCTATGTGATTTAGTTATGTGACGAATGCAATGGTTCAACTACTAGAGAAAATAGTATAAATGGTAGGAAAGCAATGCATTGGGGGTTCGTTGTTTTTATTTTTGGGGGAAACTAGTTTGGAAATGAGATGATCTAGAGTTTGTTGAATTGAATTTGAATAATTTAGGAGATTGAGGCATATTGATTGGGAGAAAATTTGTTTTAGAAGACCATTGTTTTGTATTTTATTGTATTCCTAAACAAATTAGTGAAAAATATGAATATAGTTTTGAATTTTATTGTTTTATGTGAAGATATTTCCTATTGTGGGGGATGATTAGGTTGTTTGATAAGGCTTCCTCATTATGACTACATCACATGGTATCAAAGCAAGGTTGCTCACTAGGAGGAGTTGTAGAGGAATAGAGAGTGAAGTGGTGAAATTGCCTCAAAGGATCAAGGGGTTTATTGTAGTTGTAAAGAGGATTCTTGCAATTGTATAGGGTTGATGGGGATGTTGAAATTTGTGAAGGTAAATTTTATTTCCACATGTGGATAGAAAGACAAATAGTATTTTGAGTTGTGAGATATTGAGAAAATGCCTCTGAGAAGGAGAAATCTCATAATAAAAGAAATGTTTGAATAACTTCGTGTTGATATGAGAAACACATTAAGGAATTTAGTTATAGGTTTGAGAAGAAATCAAGACAATGCAGAAGACCACACAAGTGGTGAAGAAAGTGAAGTTGATGAACGCGATAGAGAAAATAAACAATCGACAAATGAAGGAGAACATTTCTTGAAAGCTCTTGCCAAAAGTAGTAAGGGTTATCAAATGGATGTTCCAATTTTTTCTAGAACATTAAAACCTAAAGACTTGATAGATTGGATAGGTGAGTTGGAAGAATATTTTGATTTGGAAGAAATCTATGATCCACAAAGGGTAAGGTTGGCACAAACAAAACTTAATGGACATGCCCTTTAGTGGAGAGAGTTACAAAGAGAAAGAGTAGCCAATAGTGGGAGGAGGATAACCTGATGGACACAAATGGTTGCCAAATTAAAGGCCAAATTTATTCTTGGGGATTATGAATTGGAGTTCATAAAACTTAAGAATTTGAAATAGGAGGACATGAGTGTCAAAGACTATATCAAGGAGTTTTATAAAATGATAATTAGATCGGGACAACATCAAATGTATAAGGAGAAGGTAGCTAGACATATAAATGGGTTATGATTTAATATTTAAGATGAGATGAGTATGTTGAAGATTTATATGATTGAAGAGGCTTGTCAGTATGCCTTAAAGGCAAAAGAAAAGATAGAAAGAAGGTAGCATCACAATTCAAGAGGAAGAGGAAGATTCCCAACGAGGAGAGGACAAGAAAGTACTAAAGGGAAACATGCCTATGAAGAATAAGCAGGCCCTAAGTGGAATAAGGAATCAAGTCAAGGAACAAGACGAAGCAAATATTCTACAGGAGGACGTGGTAGCAACAACAAGAGGTTTTTAGGAAAATGTTTCCAATGTGGAGAGGCTAGACATAGAGCTTATGATTGTCCACAAATAACCAAGAGAAATAGCAATCAAAGTGTGACCATAAATCATATGGCACAAGAGGAAGAAGAAAGTGTGATATCACCAAAAGTGGAAGAACCAAATGAAGGAGAATCTCTTATGTATAAGAGAGTTTTAATGAAACTAGGTGAGGAAGGAGATGGAGCATCACATAGAAGATGTCTTTTTCAAATTTTATGCAAGTCTGGAGCTAACTGTTGCAAAGTAATTGTAAATAGTGGTAGTATTGATAACCTAGTTTTAGAAGAAATGCTAGAAAAATTATGTCACGACCCTTATTTTCAATAATTAATTTATAATTCAATATCACTCTTTTAATGATCATTGACCAAACTTTGACTCATGTGTGTGACAGGATTGGGGCAATTTGTGGTGAAAGGAATTTGCACACGCAGGAACCTAGTTGGCATTATAGTTGCAATTTTCTTTGCATAAATAAATTATGTCGATAAATTGCTTCTCATCTTTGGTAGAAAAATAAATCACCTTTATGCTTTATAGTTGTCATTTAATTAAATTGTTAGCTAGATATTAATATGCTCTTATTGGAATACAAATATATTTAATTTATTTATATATTGGTTTTTATTAAAATAGTATGTGAAGGAAATAAATTATATTTATTTATTATTTAGATATTTTTGTGTGTGGTAAGATAAATTGTTAAGATTATGTTAGTTAAGAAAAATCTATGCATGAAAGGAAATTAAAATATTTATTCTTTCTGATAAAGTGGAGATAAATAATAGAAAGAAAGCAAGATTTGGAAAATAAAACAAAAGGATAAACCAAAAACAAAAAAACAAAGCAAAATAAAGATGGAAAAGATAGGAAGAAAATAATAAATGTTTATAAAAACTCTTATTTTCTCAACAAGAGGATTCATTTTGGAGATTCATTATTTTTTTATTTTTCTCCATTTTTCATTCTCTCTGAAAAAAATAAATAAAAATAAATAGATGTCGGGAAGAGGGTTTTGAAGAACATTGAAAAAATCAAGAGCTGAGAAGGTAAGGAAGAGAGGAAGGAAAAAGAAGAGAGGAAGGAGAAACAAGAAGAAGAAGATCTACGGAAAGCAAATTTTGGTGAATTGTTTGAAATTGTTGCTGTAGCTTGGCTGCAAGTATTGTTCTTCGAATTCTCTTCTTGCTACAAGTATTGTTCTTCGAATTCTCTTCTTGCTACCGTTCTTGCATTGGACTAAGGGAGGGTTTAATACTCTTTGTCATTGATGTTGTACAATGAATAAATTTATTGTGATTGAATTTTGTGTATGTATCAAATGTTTGATGTGTTTTGTGTTTTAGAATTTCTTCTTTTTCTTTCCGATTTTTTGTTGGATTTTAGGAAGGGTTTGTACCCTTTGTAATTTCTGTTTTGGGAAATGTAAAAGAGATTGCAGGTATTATATTTATGTTTGTTTAAATCAATTGGATTTTGTGTTTGAAATTCTAGAAATTGTATGGGGTTGTTGGTTCTATGTTCCTTGAAATGAGATTTTAAAAAAGGTTATGACAACAATAAAACTGTCATAAGAAAAAAATCAGTTTGTTGCGGCTTTAATAAATTTTGTTTTCAGATCTGGGTTTCTCTGAAATTTTTATAGACTTGGTGCGCTACCAAGTATTTCAAAACATAGCAAAAAATTAACTGTACCAAGTTTGTAATTTTTTAGTTATGATTAATTTAGTGACTATCTATCTTTGTTGCATTCATTTTAATCATTTCTCAATTGGTTCTTGAGGCTAGGGTTTGATTATAAGAAACCTGTTATTTGTGGAATTTCATGTTGTTATGTTTGATTCATGATGGTTTGGGGCTTCCCCAACTGCGTCTCCTAATGGGGTGCTATCAATCCTTCTTTGAGACTTACTTGTCTATCATGAGACTTTGAAATTGCTTTGATATATGTTGTTCTACTTGTTGATAAGGTTGTGTGTGCGTATGTATATATATATACATACACACACACACATAAGGATATATATATGTAAATGCCAGAATAAATGTAAACATATATGTATGGTTCTCTAAATCTCTAGTATAATATTCTGATGATACACTTTCTGAAACCATACTTTTATTTTTTGATTATGTTTATATACATATTTTTATATAATTGAATAATTATTTGTAAATGTGATTATTTTATGTCCCCAATCATAGATCACAATTGCCTAATTCAACATGATCTTCCAAGAATAGTGCCATACTCATCTATATTACTCTGTATCTATATTCATCACTTTCTTTAGAACCATAGCCACCAAGAACTTTTAGTGAGAGTGTATTATTCCTTATATAATGAGAATCGGAAAATATTCCATTTAAGTCTAGAAATATGCTTTCCTATTCTTGCATAAATAATTAATGTGTATGCTCTTTTCACTTATGTGACATGAATATGTTCAACAAAATATATGATTCATGAAGATGCAAATAATAATATGGAAGTCTTAAATATTTAAACGACAAGTATAGTAGATGATTACACCTTTTGGACATTTCATAGAGTGAATAGTGTTCATAATCAAGATGGTAATTCTAAATGGACAATGGTCTATCAAGATAGATTAATTTGGAACGTCTCAAGTTGGAGATTGAGAAGATGGTAGAGATACATCTTGACGAGAGCCTTAGGGCTAATAAATCTTAACTCCTCTTAAATTTTGTCATTTAAGGTCAAATCAGGAGGATTGTTTATACTCATGCATTAAGAACCCTCATTCATGTATATAATGTCGGTTGCTTATTTTGATGACTAAGGAAATTCATTATAAAGATAGAATGCTTGTTTAATGGAATTTGATTATGTTTTCCATGTAAGAGAGGTAATGCTTGCTCATAAAACCCTTGAACACGTCTTCTCATGATATTTGGATAGGAGGAAATGTGGTATGAAATTACTTTACTTACGAATGTATATTCATATTTACCCATATATATGAATATACATACATACATACATGAGCTATACCTTCTTTATTTATTATGCTAGTCCTTGCATGTTCTTCATTGATCCACTTCATTTCTTGATATGTCTTGTGAAAAGATTGTTGGATGATTTCATGTAAGAAGTCATGTTATCTTGATAGCAAATTAGTACCTGCAAATATTACTTGATGTTTTATGAAAATATGGTCTTAGCAACATCGACGGTAATTTAACATGAATTCTTTATGACTGTATGTATGAGCACAAACGCCAAGTATGATGTCATGTATATATGTATGGTCAGTTATGTTGTACCTATAAGTTATTTACTTTGAATAAAGATGATTCTCATTTATACTAATAAATGGCTTATTTGAGATTCTATTGATATACCTTGATTCATTGAAAATGCATGTTATTCCATTTGATTAAGTGATTGAAAATTATTTAATTATTCCTCTTTATTCCCACCATTATATAATTATTTGGTTCTATTAAATTATTTTGGAAATTGAGGATTATAATAGTAAGTGTGATTTTCGGACCCTTTACATTTGGTATCAAAGCCAGGTTGACATCATAAAACATCAAGTAATCTTTGCAGGTACTAATTTGCTGTCGATGTTGCTAAGACCATATTTTCATAAAATATCAAGTAATCTTTACAGACACTAATTTTCTATTAAGATAACATGACTACTTGCATGAGATCATCCAACAATCTTTTCATAAGAACATATCAAGAAATGAAGTGGATCAATGAAGAACATGCAAGTACTAGCATGATAAATAAAGAAGGTATAGCTCATGTATGTATGTATGTTCATATTTATGGGTAAATATGAATATACATTCGTAAGTAAATTAATTTCATACCACATTTCCTCCTATCCAAATATCATGAGGAGACGTGTTCAAGGATTTTATGAGCAAGCATTACCTCTCTTACATGGAAAACATTATCAAATTCCATTAAACAAACATTCTATTTTTATAATGAATCTCCTTAGTTATCAAAATAAGCAACTAACATTATATACATGAATGAGGGTTCTTAATGCATGAGTATAAACAATCCTCTTGATTTGAATTTAAATGACATAAAATTTAAAAAGAGTTAAGATTTATTAGCCCCAAGGCTCTCGTCAAGTTTGTATCTCTACCATCTTCTCAGTCTCCAACTTGAGACGTTCCAAATTAACCTATCTTGATAGACTGTTGTCCTTCATCTAGAATTACCATTTCGATTATGAACACTATTCACTCTACGGGATGTCCAAAAGGTGTAATCATCTAATATGCTTGTCATTTAAATATTCAAGACTTCCATATTATTATTCGCATCTTCATGAATCATATATTTTGTTGAACATGTTCATGTCATATAAGTGAAAAGAGCATACACATTAATTATTTTTGCAAGAATATGGAAACATATTTGTATAGTTAAATGAAATATTTCCCGATTCTCATTATATGAGGAATAATACACTCACTAAAAGTCCCTGGTGGCTATGGTTCTAAAGCAAGTGATGAATATAGATAGAGTAACGTGGATGAGTATGACGCTATTCTTGGAAGATCATGTTGAATTAGGCAATTGTGATCTATGATTGGGGACATGAAATAATCACATTCACAAATAATTATTCACATATATAAAAATATGTATATAAACATAATTAGAAAATAAAAGTATGGTGTTAGAAAGTGTATCATCAAAATATTATACTAGAGATTCAATGAACCATACATATAAGTTTACAATTATTCTGGCATTTACATATATATATCCTTATATATATAGTGTCTGTGTATTTATATATATACATACACACACACAACCTTATTGACAAGTAGAACAAGTATATATCAAAGCAATTTCAAAGTCTCATGATAGGAAAGTAAGCCTCAAAGAAGGATTGACAACACCCCATGAGGAGATGCGGCTGGGGAAACCCCAAACCATCATGAATCAGACATAACAACATGAAATTCCACAAATAACAAGTTTCTTATAACCAAACCCTAGCCTCAGGAACCAACTGAGAAATGATTAAAATGAATGCAACAGAGATAGATAGTCACTAAATTAATCATAATTAAAAATTTACGAATTGGGTACAACTGAGTTTTTGCTATGTTTTAAAATACTTGGTGGCACACCTATAAAAATTTCAGAGAAACCCAGATTTGGAAACGAAAGTTATTAAAGCCGCAACAAACTAGTTTTTTTTCTTATGACAGTTTTATTGCTATCATAACCTTTTTAAAAATCTCATTTCAAGGTACATGGAACCAACAACCCCATACAATTTCTAGAATTTCAAACACAAAACCCAATTGATTTAAACAAACATAAATATAATACCTACAATCTCTTTTACATTTCCCAAAACAAAAATTACAAAGGGTACAAACTCTACCTAAAATCCAATAAAAAATTAGAAAGAAAAAGTAGAAATTCCAGAACACAAAACACATCAAACACTTGATACATACACAAAATTCAATCACAATAAATCTATTCATAATACAACATCAATGACAAAGATTATTAAACTCTACCTTGGTCCAACACAAGAACGGTAGCAAGAAGAGAAATTCGAAGAACAATACTTGTAGCCAAGATACAACAATTTCAGCCAATTCACCAATTCCCAACACTCAATAGCCAAAAAAACTTGGAACCCGCTTTTCGTAGATCTTCTTCTTCTTGTTTCTCCTTCCTCTCTTCCTTACCTTCTCGGCTCTTGATTTTCTTAGTGTTCTCCAAAACCCTCTTCTCAACATCTATTTATTATTATTATTATTTTTTCAGAGAGAATGAGAAATGGAGAAAGATGATCCCATAATAGTGGTTTACAATTTTGGCCAAACCGGACACGAAATTATTATTTTTAACTAAATCTTCACATTCGGGCACCTATAGCGGCTAAATTGTGAGGAATTTGAAGATGGTGCAAACTAAAGTCTCATCAAATTTTGTCTGTAGATTCTAAAAATATTTTTTTCAAAATTTTTGAATCAAATTGCACTTCCTTTTCTATCTCCCATGAAAATTGATTCTTTTCAGAACATTTTTAAAAAGTGACTATAATCGTATAACGCATAATTTTTTTCCATGAAGGATAAAATTATAATTTTTTTTAAATTTAGATTTATAACTCTGATATCTAGTGCTTCCACTTGGTTAGATAGTTTTTATTGAATATTTTTCCTTAATCAAGTTTCAAAGTCAAACTAATTATAATTGCATAAAACGGATTGTATAACGCGTAACTTTTTGTATGTGTCAAAATTTAATTAATTTTTTTTGTTGGATCAAGGACTTCAATATCTGGTGCACTCATATTTTTCTATTTTTTTTTTTTTGATAATATTCTATTTTTCCACATGTGAAGAATAAAGAAATTCATTTTCGATGAAAAACCTATGTTTAATAAAACTTAAAAAACAAATACATAACAAAACTAAAACATATTAAAATTATATTCATTGGATAGCTTGTTCTGAGGAATACCATAATCATTTGAAATAAATTTTAAATGAATTCATTTGATCCCCAAAAGCTAAATCAAAAGTGATTTTTATCAAGATTTTGGTAGGTGTAAAGGAGAGACGATTTAGGTAGGTTTAAAAACTAGCAGAGGTTCTATCCAAGGGGGTTTGATCTAGGTGATTTGATTAAATCCTCTCAATTGGAATCTTAAAATGGAACTTTAAAGGCTTAAATCATTATATTTTCTAAAAATATGTGATTTCAGCTAAAAATTGCTCCTCTCGTGAATTGTAAACCACTATTATGACAAGACCGAAAGATAAAAAATAAAAAATCTCTAGAATGAATCCTCTTGTTGAGAAAATAAGAGTTTTTATAAATATTTATTGCTTTCTTCCTCTTTTTTCCATCTTTATTTTGCTTTGTTTTTTTGTTTTTGGTTTATCCTTTTGTTTTATTTTCCAAATCTTGCTTTCTTTCTATTATTTATCTCCACTGTTATCAAAAAGAATAAATATTCTAATTTCCTTTCATGCATAGATTTTTCTTAACTAACATAATATTAACAATTTATCTTACCACACACAAAAATATCTAAATAATAAATAAATATAATTTATTTCCTTCACATGCTATTTTAATAAAAACCAATATATAAATAAATTAAATCTATTTTTATTCCAATACGAGCATATTAATATCTAGCTAACAATTTAATTAAATGACAACTATAAAACATAAAGGTGATTTATTTTTCTACCAAAGATGAGAAGCAATTTATCGACATAATTTATTTATGCAAATAAAATTGCAACTATAATGCCAACTAGGTTCTTGCGTGTGCAAATTCTTTTCACCACAAATTTCCCTAGTCCTATCACACACATGAGTTAAAGTTCAGTCAATGATAATTAAAAGAGTGATATTGAATTATAAATTAATTACTGAAAATAAGGGTCGTGACATCCTTCCCCCCTTTAAGAATCATTGTCCTGATGATCAACTTAACTAAAGATAAATTTTTTATACCTCTTTAATTTTGTTTTACCTTAATGTCAAAATCAACCCACCTGACAAAGATATTGTTTACTTCAAGAACCTATTTGTTCATAACAACAAAACTTCTTTTGGCTAGCATTCGTACACTTGGACACCTTGTTAGCACGTCATGGCTTCATCAAATTCACTCTATTTACCTTAACTAGTAAAAGCATGGAACTAATTAATTTGTTTCATACATTCTTCTATATCTTATGTGAATCTTTTTCATAGTCTAAGATTTTTACCAATAGAAAGAAAACAATTATGATCATTTTGTCAACATGCCTACTCGCATGAGACGTCAAAATAATTGCTTTTATGATGCCAATCTGTCTCTGATACCAAATGAAATGTATAAGTATATCTAATTAAGAAGGTACTCATTTGAAATGTATAACTCTATATTTTTAGAAATAAACCCTTTTTAATTGGAAATTGGTTACTAGAAATCTTGCATGCAAATAGAAAGATATACTAGTACATATATTTGCAACTTGTCACTTAAAATGTAGATGCATATAAAAATATGTATTAAATTTGGGGATTATTTATGCAAATAACTTATTAGAAATATTGTGCTTGTATAAGCATGTATTTGCTATTTTAGTAAATTGATAAAATTGGGTTAAGTGATAGATGCAAAAAAAAACATAGACAACATATTTTACTCATAAATACTAATTTTTCATTGCAATCACAACATAGAAGGACATGCAATACGTAAAGCAAACGTTGAAGTTAAATGTGTGTTTTCAAAAGAACTTTCTATTTTGTGAATGCTTGAATCTTAAACAAATATATGAAAAGCTTTATGTATTTTTCTTTGAGATTACTTATGGGACAGGATGCCGAATGTGGGCTCCCAAAGACAGTAGTTTCCCTTTTCAAAACTATCATTTTATTTTTACTACTTGGCCAAGCTAAATGCACTGGTGAAATAGATGGATTAAAAAGCCTAGAATATATATATGTCTCTACCACATCCTGTATGTGAGTAATATGTCATTCTAGTATTAAGAATTGCATATAGGCATCAAACATGCATTGAGAGTTCCCTCCTACTTACACTGTTCCAGGTTTCTGGGCTCCTCACGTAGGGTTGGAGTTTTCTTCGAGCTAGGAAGAAATATGGGGAAGTTTAGTGCTTCATGGTTGGGTGGAAAAGGTTCCTTAACCTCGCTTGCGGAAGACCAACGAAGTCATGGTGGTTGAGGATCAAGATTTCTTCATCATATGGATATATTTCTTATACTTCTTTTGTATGGCTAGCATAGCCACTTTGTAATGTAAAATTTTCATCATGGATGTAATTATTGATGTAAAATTATTTTTGTAACATTGATATAGATGTTGTAACACCCTATTGGTGTATGTGATTGAAATTTGATATTGTAATTGCCTTAGAGATTTTCTTAATATATATATTATTTAATATATTTGTTTCATTATCCTTATTTGGAAATGTGCTTTTCTTTTCGGATTACCATGTTTAGTAAGTGGGATTTCCGACCTTTACAAATTAGATTTGAAAAATAAAAAACATCCCAATCCTTATAAAGTTACTTGGATGCAAAAAGAACATAAAGTGATGGTGGATGAGCAATGTATGGTTAGTTTTTAGATTGAGTCATATAAGGATGAAGTTTTGTGTAATGTTACATCAATGCATTCTTGTCATGTGTTGTTGGGAAGACCTTGCTAGTTTAACAAGGAGGCTATCTATGATGAAATAAGGAATTTGTACACCATTGTGAAAGGTGTGAAAAATTATGTTTTGAGTTCATTAAAAGAAAAAAAGGAAGTAAAGGACATTGGTCCTGTAGTTTGTTTTAAATAAAAAACATGTTATGAAGGTGAAAAAAGAGGTTGAGAATAACTTGATGAAGGTGCTTATGAAGAAAAATTGATTTGGGAATAGAGGAAGTGGTACTAGTTTTGTGTAACAACATAAAGAAAGGGGAAAAATCATGAAGAATGAAGGTAATCACTAGGAAATGGAGATTCAGAGAGGAAACATCATAAATCACAATTGGGATATTTAATATTTTCTCATGAAATCCATGGATAGGATTTACAAAGTAGGACAAGTAGTGGTAATCAACATGTTGAAGATGGAGAATAAGAGAGTAAAAGAGGAAAGGGAAGAGATCAAGTAGATAAAGAAGAAGTATGAATAAAGAACAAGCATGCAGTTATCATCCCAAGCACCTTCAAACATTCATGAGTCTCCAACTTATGAAACATTTCAATTACTCAACATGTCTAATGCACGAGCATCTAGGTTCACTATCAATCGTATATCGACCAAAAATATTTTCAAGCTTTAGTTAAGTTTTGTTTTGTTTATGTTGGTTTTTGATAGTCTTTTTATTCTAGAAGAATTTTGACCAAATTGAGAATTCCATATTTTAGAGGAGCTTAATAGGTTTTTGCAATTTTAATCTGGTGAAAATTGGGAAAAAATTGACTAAGTTATGAGAAATTGGAGGTTTTGGCACACTTAGGAACAAAGTCAAAGGTTTGGCTAGTTTTGAGAACTCTAGGAACCATTGTCCAATTCTTGTTCCCACCATAATCCCTAACAATTCTTATTTCAATTCTCCCCAAAATCTTTGACATGTGGGTCAAGGTCCAGCTAGATCCGGGAACCCCAGGAACCATTGAACAACTCTCATTCTTATTGGAACCCTTGATGGTTATTATTTCCTCTAATAGTGTCGATGTAGTTCAAACACTTAAAATTTTCACAAATTTCCTAATGATCGAGGAACCTCCAACAAGGAAACTCATGGTTTCTAATGGGGCATGGGAACCTTTGATGAAATTGAGGTGGGAACCCTTGAAGAAATGAAAGGAATAAAAAGAAATTCTCTTGAAAGCTTGCATTGGAATGGTTCCCATTTGGTGGGGAACCTTCGACAAAAGAATGTTTTCTTAGTTCCCATATGGATAGAAACCTCTAACTAAGGGAATGAATCTGAGTTCTCATTGGTGTAGGAACCCCCGACATAAGAATGAAAAGTTCCCAGTGTTGTCTACAACTCCAACAAAGGCCTACATTATGAAGTCAAAACTTTCACTAGTTCTTGGAACTTTGAAATCCTCTGACAATGAGTTCCACTTCCATCATCAAGGCCCAATAAAAGTTTGCAAATAGTTTGTAAAGGAATGTGGAACTAGCCAAAAAGAACTAGTTCCTAGAAGAACTAGAAATTGTTGATGAAGTTCCTATTAGCGGCAAAGGGTCCAATAAGGCCTAAAATTCATTAGTTGTTCTTAATGGTGGACACATGTCCAATTTAGTTGAAATACCTATGTGATTCAGTTTTGTTGACAAATGCAACAATTCATCTGTTGGAGAAAATAGTATAAGTGGCAATAAAACAATGCATTTTAGGTTCATCATTTTTATTTTTGTGGGAAACAAGTTTGGAAATGAGATGATCCAAAGTTCATTGAATTGAGTTTGAATGATTTGGGAGATTAGGGCATATTGATTGGGATAAATTTTGTTTCAGAAGACCATATTTTTGCATTTTATTATATTCCTAAGAAAATTAGTGTAGTATATGAATAAAGTTATGAATTTTATTATTCTATGTGAAGATATTTCTTGTTGTGGTTATGTGCTCAGTTGTCTGATAAGACCCCCTCATGACTACGTCATACTCAAATGAATCTAAGGTGTGATAATTTAGATCATAACCATTAAAACACCCACAAGAGTCTTCACCACCCCCTTTGTTAGAAATGCTGGCCACTTAAATCAAATCTTTAAGTTTTGACAGTAGTTCAGGGAAATAATTATATAATTTTAAGCTAAAGTCCTCTTATCAACCATGTTGGTCATATGTAGATATATCAAGTTTTCTTCAAAGGCTATCTCTTTGATTTGGAGATTGTTTCTATGTTTGTTAAACTTTATGATAAATATTCTTTTAAGTTTTTTTTTTCTTGATTTAAGATTTCACATATCAATTTATGAAAATACATGTTAAGGAACCTATTGTTTTTCTGAAAACAAATTAATAGAAAATATTGCATACCCTATAAATTATTTGACCTCATGGTGTTTTTAGCTAGTTCTATCATTACCAATGTGAAGTTCACATGAGATGGATCTTAGTTTAATGTCAAATTTCCTTTAAAGCATAACAACTTCACATGCATAGGCGGGATGTATCAAAATAAGGTTGATATTTTTCTTATCATAACAAAGGTTTTTCTAGTCTCTAATTTTATCAATTTTTTTATACGCTCTTAATAATTTTTGTTTGAATGCTTCATTCTTGGTTTTCCAACTCTTTTAGCAAATGTATCAATTAAAATTTCCCATAATTTAAACATTTACATGAATTTTTTTCCAATCCCCTTTTAGCTTAAGATGGGTTGAGCATGACAATTAGGAAATGATTGATCTAGGTGTCAACTTGGATAATATTTTGACAAACTAGCAGGTCACCTTGCTAGAGTGCAACTCCTTGATTATTTATCAAAATAAAACCCTTTAATGTGTCATAAATTTTTGGTTATTATTTATAACATTAGATCAACCAACATGGTTGGTTTCCCTAGCATTCATTTTGGTCTAATAATTTTGGTCCCTCCAAAAATGATCAAAGGGGGTCTTCAACCATGAGAAAAAGATGTTGAAAGATCTAGAAATTTATAGAAAATTGAGATTCTATCTTATGATGAGTTTGAGTCATGAAAAATCCTCCACCCCTTATGGGATCACTTTTCACATGGATTTTAAGATTCTAGGCAGAATCGTTTCCTCAACTATTTTTAGATTGTTCATTTCTTGTTAAAAGTAACTTATGAAGGAGTTGTCATTTGATTCTAAAAATCATAGAGAGAAAAAGAGAGAAGTAGACAATAGTTTGCAATGAAACATCTCTTCTTACTTGTATTATTGTAAATTATCACTCTTGACAATTTCACTTTATGTTTTGTCCCCCTTTAAATTATTGGACCTAATTGAGTACAAAATTTCCTAAATTATGCATTATATGGCCCATTTTTAACAATTACCAACAAATTACAAGAGGGAAACAAATGCATTTATCTAATAAATTGCCCCTGACACTTAAAGTCCTAGAAAATAGGGCCAGGACACTCATACCTTGGGCATGAGTGTCCTATTTTTCCCTCCAACTTCAAATATGTTAGTGTCAACAATTTATTATTTTCAATTCAATTGTCTAGAGTAGGCTATTGGGATTTAATTTGCAAGAAATTGAATAATTGCATATAAATACCTAGTTATTGCATCATTTCAAACCTAAGTGGAAATTATTGGAAAAAATATTGTTAGGAGTGTTGGCAACACAAGGGCAGACAATTGAGAGCGGGGGGGTGAATCAGTTGTCACAAAAATTAAACTTATTAAACTTATTCTTAAATCTGATATATAAACATGAAAGCATAAACCATCACCACATCAGAAACACACATAACACCAAGATTTTTTATGTGGAAACCCTGTTAGGGGAAAAACCACAGTGGAGGTTAGTCCACAAGATTATACCCTGTTAAAAGTATAAAAGAAAATGGGGAATCTACATGCATTCATGCACACTGCCTAGAACTCACTGATCAAATACAACAAGGCTTACTGCCCAAAGGAAGAAACACTGTCTAATAGAAACATTCGGATTACATCCGTAAGATTTTGAACTGAGAAAATTGTATTTGCTAATGCCTGATTACAGTTCTTCTTAGGCACATAAACTTTGCTCACTCTTCTTCACACTTCACTTCTTCCTTCGAAAGAATTAGAACATTATTCACACATAGGACTTTCACATCTCGCACCACACATTCCTTCAAATGATAACAATCGAGCATATATATCCACAACAAGAGATAACATCATCTACATGTCAACTTCAACAAAATATAAAATGTGTACAAACTGTTGGCTCAATCCATAAAGAATTATTAATGCAAATCAATCAATGTTGGCCACAACATAGTGGAGACCCAAAAAAACATCATCGAACATGAAACACATTAAAAAATTATGCCTCAAAGATCCACAACATGCTACAATCACCTTGTTGGCCATGAACATGAAAATATGAACACACAAAAAAATCACCAATCACGAGCACACCAATCAATGCAGATCAAAAACACTGATAGAGAACAATCTAGAAACATCCACAAGTATCATGAATCACCATAGAAGCATCTGCAACAACTCAAATGACTAGAATCACATTATCTTCTTTCAGGAGCACCAACTGAAGCAACAAAAAACTGTCAGAACATAGATACTCATAACTCGATCAAATCTTCATGTAGATATATGAAACTTAACGTGGATAAACTAGATATACTTGAAAAAAAAACCTTTAATCCACAACCTATGATCATCAACATACTGAGCTAGCCAACACACTGAACTTCATTGCATCACTGACAACCTGCAACTTATTTTATTACAATTTTCTCAATATCCTCGACATATACAACCTCTAATGTCTTTAAGGAAAATAATGTTGACATCAAATATAAAAAAAATCCAACAAAGAGAAAGTCAAGAGAATTCAAGAGCAACATTTTTAGTGATTCATTGCAACAATTCAAGATCCAAGCATTCATCATTTTGTTATGCAAGTTCATTCATGTTATGTTGTCATATTGTTTGTGAAGGTTAACCCTTTGTAGGTCTCCAAACAATTCAAGAATTAAAATAATCAAGCAAACCAAATCCAAGACCTTGAGGTGATGTGCATGACTTTAGTCCTTTAAGGAAGCCATTGAAGGGTGGTGAGTTATAGCACTTTGTGATTTCATCATTCCTTCTTATCTTTCATCCATTTATCATTGATAATGCCATTATGGAAGTGGAAACACTAAGACGAGTTTTGACTAAGGCAAGCCCCTAAATGGCACAACCCTTTCTCTCTCTTTGAATGTGCAGGTTTCAAGTTTAAAAGAGATTGAAGGAAGTTTGAAGGCCCATTTTTCATTGTTGCAATTGAGATCCTTCATCCTACATCTTTTCAACTCATAGAAACTCGCCTACAACATTATCTAACATTGATACGAAATATTTACAGGAAAAAAAAGGCTCTAATATGACATTAGAGGATTGCGAATACATATATGAAAAAGCTCTACAAGGACACTCACACCCTAGACATCCGTGTCCTCCATTTTTAGGCTCAAATTTGAGCCATAGGTGCACAGTGTCTTTCTATGCTCATTTTGATTATCCAAATTTGTTTATGAACTTTCATGTGTTCTATATTTGCATCATAATAGTAAATTACACTATTAGCCTAGTTAGATCATTACATTTCATTTCTAAATCCATCCTAGATTTGATCAAGGGTTGGTTGACTCACCTTTTGGGTTGTAAGTCAATCACATACCTAATCAAATCCATAAACCCCCCACAAAAATCCAACATCCTAAGACACACTCTTTTATTGAAACATAGAAAATAAAGCAAAACAAAAGGGGAGTGCAAAGCCCTACTATTTTGGGATTCCTCTGCTTCATCATCAACCCCATTTTTCTTTGTTTCATTTTAATGAACCTGAAATGTTAACATTACATACCTTCTAAAATTTGTCATAGTTCACCCTAGATCTAGGTTTGTACATATCATTGTTTTTCATTTCTCATGTACCAGGGTTTCAATTTTGTATCATAAAAAGGCATAAAAATTTCCAAAAATTGCATTCATGTTGCATTCATATTGCATTGTAGGTTGCAACAGGGTTTGTTTTAGTCATTATAGATCAAATCTACATTGAAATTGCATTAATTAGGTCATTAAAATCTGAAATTGTTCGTTGTATTCATTTAGACATCTTTCATTTAGGTCAAAAGAGAAAAGAATTGCATTTTTTTTGTTTCAAAATTGCATCCAATCATTATTTTCAATTTTTCATTTTCAAATCAATCAATTATTGCATCTTAGATTTAAAAATTGTTGGCAACACAAGGGTAGACAACTGAGGGGGGGGGGTGAATTAGTTGTCACAATTAACTTATTAACCTTATTCTTAGATCTGATTAATAACCATGAAAACATAAATCATCAACACATCAGAAACACACATAACACCAATATTTTTTTACGTGGAAACCCTGTTAGGGGAAAAACCACGGTGGAGGTCAGTCCACAAGATTATACCCTGTTAAAAGTATAAGGAATAATAAATGGGAATGCACATGTATTCAGACACATTTCCTAGAGCTCACTGCTCAAATATAACAAGGATCACTACCTAAAGGAAGGCACACTATCTTACAAAAAGATTCAAATTACATCCACAAGGATTTGAATTGACAAAATAACATCTACTAATGCCTAATCACAGTTTCAGTTATGCACATGAACACTTCTTCACTCTTCTTCACTCTTCTTCACACTATGCTATGCCTTCGAATGATTTAGAACATTATTCCCTCACTCACACATTCAACATACTTCAAATGAAATAAACAATCGATTATGTATATCTGCAACAAGAAATTACATTGCTACAAGTCGACTTCAACAAGATAATAAAATGAATATAAACTGTCAGCCCAAATCAATAACAATTATTAATGAAAATCCATTAAGGTCATCCACAATGTAGCGAATACCCAAAATAACATCTCCAACATGAAACCACTCCAAATAATTTCGGCTCGAGGATCCACAACACGCTATCAATACCCTGTCAACCATGAACATGAAAAACATGAACACACAAGAGAAAATCATGGATTGTGAGCACAAAAATCAATGCAGACATGCAATAAAAATAGAGAATGATTTAGAAACATCCACAAATATCAATAACCACTAGAGAAGAATCCGCAACAACATAACTGATTAGAATCACATCATCTTCATTTAGGAACACAAACTAAAGTAATAGAAAAACTGTCAGAATACAAATCTTCATAACTCGATCAAATCTTCACGCAGATCTCTGAAACTCAATGTGGATAAACTAGATATACTAAAAAAAAAACCCTTTAGTCCACAAATTTTTATTATCAACGTACTAAACTCACCAATAGATTGAACTTCACTTCACCACTAACAATTGACAACTCATTTCATTACAATTTTCTCAATATCCTTGACATATACAACCTTAAACACATTAAGTTCACAATAATAAATTCAAAAAAATATAGAAAAATATTCATTATCAAACTTGTTTGTACACAAATATGAAACCTTAAATAGTGCCCTAAATAGTCAAACTTTGGATTTCCTAAAACCTTGTCCAGGACATAGACGCCTTGGGCACCTCTATCCTATTATTTTTTTTCTAAAGTTTGGCTTAGATTTTTTTCTGTGTTCTTTGTATACTTTTACTATTTGAATTTTTATTTTGAGTGTTGTGTTATCTTTATTTGATAATTTTGTGTTTGTAGTGTGTACACTTAGCATTTTGAAAATCGCATGAGCTTCACAACCTAGTTTCCTATTTCAAATGTACCTTGATGCTCTACACAATGGTTGTTTATTGCTAATTCTCTATGCGACCTATTAACATCTCCCATTAAATTGGATTTGAATTTATAGGATTTTGAATGCTAGTTGTCATGAACTTCTAAGGGAAATAACTCACAAAGTGACCTTGTTGTCCACAAGTGAAACATGTTCCCAAAACTCAAGTTAGATAGTGCTAAGTGAGATTCAATTACTATAAGCTCAAATGAATAGAACTAAGATGACTACTCGAAGATGGCTACCTAGATTGAAAGTTCCTATTATGTTGCATGCTTTGATCCCTATGAGAATGCCCTCCACAACCTTACCCACTTGGAGGGGCTTGTGGAGGATTTTTCCTTTGCTCTAATTGAAATTTATTGGGATGTGTTGAAGGTTTCTTGAAAATGTTGTGATTTACAAGATCATAATGACAACAACCATAAAATTCCACAAATAAGCTTTCACACTAGGCCTAATTTATTGATACAAGAGTTAAGTAGAATGTACAATGTAGCCTTGCTTATATAGGTAAGGTAGTGAAGGTAGTCAAGTCAAACACATTGAATGACTAAACCTTCAAAGGTGGAACACTTGTTAACTCACATGACAAGTGTTCTAGTGAGTTATAAGTGACCATGCAAAGATATCTCACAAAGCAAGGACACTTGTTTCAACCACATGAGGTGAGAAAAAACTCTAGAAGCCGCTAAGTGGAGACTTAAGAAATGTGAATATGACTCTCCTAGTTAGGCTAATAGCTAACTAGTTTGATAAAGTCACTATTTACATAAACACCTGCCCTCAAGTGCAACTTAGGGAGTAATATATGAACTAATGATGAGTCCCGATTACTAGGCCATGTTAGGTACTCATGTACAATTTTTTCATAAAGTGGAGAAAACGAGAAAAACCCTGTGAGAAATAAAAATCCCTCTCCAAAAGAGAAATTATATAATGAAGAGAGAGACTATGTAGCCCCCAGACCCCCCATAAGATGATGATGACTTCTCTGCATGTTGCTGAAATGCTCCATGTGAAGAATTCATCTAGAATAGTTACAAAAGAAGTGATGTAAAGAATTTATGGATGCTCTCGATGAAGCATCTCTAAATTCTAATGCAAGATGTGATGTTTTGCTAGAAAGAATATTTGGATGCTTTGTGTGAAGCATCTCTAAAACTTATGTAGTAGATGATGGTGGATGAGTTGATCATCTATTCTTTTCAGTCATTCCCATTTTTTTGAGTGTTAAACTTAGAATCACGAAAGATAGAATAAATGTAAAGTGTTCAAGACACAATGACAATGACAACCGCCCTTGATTATTTGATCCCCTTGAATTGGATCTTTATATATTTTAGTGTATATAACAATTTCAAAGTAACTAATAATGGCACACTATAATTGAGTGTGATATTGTTTCCAATGAAATGGACAAGTGATATTCACTTTTACAAAAGCATTACTCAATATGAGTAGCTAATTAAAAGATACAATAATCATTTATGCCTAATTTTGTACTTAGAAATTTTAAACTTTCTCAAATTAAAGGAGGAGACAAAATATGTGTTAAACAACATATTTTTCACATCGTCTTGATGCTAAAGTCTCTGACTTGGAAAGCGATTTTCAATGACTATTCACAATCAAAATTTTGACTTACCATTTGAACGTTATGGTAAAATGAAAAAAAAATCTTCCCTTACAAGCATTTGACAATATTTCTAATAAAAATGTATTTTTTATGATTGAATAACCACTAACTATTGAATTCATTGTTAGTGGTTAGACTAGTTTTACAAATTTATGATAAATGTTATTAGCATAAAAGACTAATCATACATGGAAAGTCTAATTTTAAATAACCACTAACTATTACATTTATTGTTAGTGGTTAGACTAGTTTTACAACTTTATGATAAATTTTATTGGTTTTGATAATCCCATGAAACTACAAAAAATATAAACGTTCATGCACATTGGCCAATCTAAAATGGCCTAAATATTTGAGGGATCAAGTCAAATACCCTCACCAAATATAACATGACTCAAATAATTCACTTCAAACTAGAAGAATTCACACCTTGCAAAGTTTCCATAAAAGTTTATGCTCATGTGAAAATTGAAGAACTTGACACGATTGGACCTCATTTTCTTATACTATCTCGATTAAATCAAAATTTCATAAAAAAAACAAGGGAAAAGTAGTCTAGGTAAGAACATAATACCCCATTCACCAAACTCATAAATATAGGAGTGTTATTTAACTCAAATGGAACCATAGTGAACTTGTAGTGTCCATAATGAGTATGAAATATAGTTTGATCAATGTTTACCTCATGAATATGAAGCTAATGGTATCCATATTTTAGGTTAATCATAGAGAACAATCTAGCTCCCTTCATCTAGAAAAAAAATATCAATCCTTAGTTCAAGGAATATTGATTCCTTAGTTCCACCTTAATCGATTGTCTATAATTGATGCACACATGAATGGGTCCATACTCAATTTTCATGAATATAATTGGTGCAACCCAAGGGGATACACTAGGACAAATATGTTCCTTCTATAAAAAATCTTCCAATTGTAAATGAGCTTAGTGAACTCCTGAGCTGTCATAGTATGTGGTGCATGGGAGATGGACTCTTCTACTAGAACAAGATCAATACAAAAATATACATGTCCCTTCGGTATAAGAGAAGCACATACATAGGATAATGGAAATTGGACAACAAGAAAGCATAAAAAAGTGACACCAAATATACTGTGGGGAAAACCATTTCGGATAAAAAAAACCCCACCCTCCAAAAACATACTACTTTCTCTATTACTTCAAATAGCAATTACAATGTTTCTCCAAGTACAAAGCTTCTACACAAGTGCTTAAACATGAACACCTGTTCTGGAGTGATATCGATGACACTTCGTTACCTACAAACAAAACTATGCATTCTACAACTCAAGACACTCAATAATTAGAGTGATACAAGCTTCATGAAGCATCTAGAAGGTGACGGGCATCCAAATCCACATGGAACAGTATCCAATGCCTTAAACATGCATTTGGAAACATGTGACATATTCCCTTACACCCGACAAGTGTCAAACATGCAAATAGTCATCTTACAAGTTTGGGCGCCCAATTAAATATGCTAAAAATAGGCTATGACAGATGCCTGGCACATCTTACAATTTTCATAGAATTTTTCATAGATAACAATACTTACAGTTGTAAGAGAATTTGTCATAATTGGCTAAAATATCTGATTCTCTTACATCCTGTAATAACCCAACTTGGGTGCCAACTTTCACCCATGCATTTAAAGATGCCTTATGACATATCATAGAATTTTCCATATGTCATAGATTCCAAAGTGAGATGCCTATGTCCACTTGGGATGGCGACGTGTCATCTAGTCACCTCCAATGGGCATGCCACCTAACTAATGGGTCTCAATTAGTGACATGACACTAGAGGCATTTAAATAATACAAATAAATACATTAAATTACATAAAATAAATAAAAGTTAGTACTCTAAGGTTGAGACACCTTAATCCCAACATTCTCGCACTTGTCAAAGACCTGCCAAGAGTCATAAGGAATCATCTGCTCAGGGCCCCAAGGCCCATGGAATCAGAACACCATTTGAAATTCTCTGTGCTCACTAGTTTTGTCAGTGCATCTGCAACATTCACCAAAGTGTCAATCTTCTCCAAGTTCACCTTTCCATCTTCTACCATATCATGAACAAAATGATACTGAACATCAATGTGCTTTGTTCTGGCATGGAAATTAGGATTCTTTGCTAAATAAATTGCACTTTGACTGTAAGAACAAACAATAATCTATCTTGAAGCTACACCAATATCATAACACAATTTCTTAATCCAAATGGCTTCCTTACAAGCATGAGTGGCTGCCATATACTTTGCCTTTGTCATGAACAAAGTGACTACAACTTGTTGCTTACTCATCCAACTGATAACACCACCAAAAATTATAAACACATAACCATTGGTGGATCTTATTCTGTAAATGTCACCTATCCAATCTAAATCCACATATCCTTGAATGCTCACAGAATGTTGAGGTCCAGTAGGATAACCATGAAAACACAAGGCATACTCAAAAGTGCCCTATAAATATCTGAACACCCTCTTAACCACATCCTAATGCACTTGTCCAGGATTAGCCATAAAACGGCTAAGGACTCCCACTTCTTGGGTAATGTTTGCTAGCGTACACACCATCACATACATCAAACTGACAACTGCACTTGCATATGGTACTTTGGTCATGTTCTCCATCTCAGTAGGAGATTTTGGATAATCATTCATAGAAAGCTTCATCCCTTGCATCACAAGAAAAAATAATTGTCTACAATCTACCATGTTGAATCTCTCCAACATGGAGTTCACATACTTGCTCTGGCTTATTTTCTTTAGCTCTGTCTCTAGTGATTTCCATTCCAAAATGTACCTAGTTGCACCTAGGTATTTCATTTCAAACTGTGCTGACAATTGAAGCTTCAAATCTGAAATCATACTTTTACCATTCTCAATAAACAACATATCATCTATGTATAGGAAAATAATGAGAATGCGACCATTATCAATTTTAAAGTATACATAATGGTCAGATTTAGATATTTGAAATCCCAATGATAATATATAGGTATCGAACTTCTGATACCACATTCTAGGAGACTGTTTCAAACCATAAAGAGACTTCTTCAGTTTGCAAACAAAATTTTCTTTACCTTTTTCAATGAAATGCTCTACCTGTGAGATGCATATCTCTTCCTTCAAATCACCATGAAGGAATGTTTTCTTCACATCCATCTATTCCACTTCTAAGTCATATGTTGCTGTAAGTGACAACAAAAGTTGGATAGATGTCAGATAGTATCTCCCCATAATCAATTCCCTCCACCTGGGAATACCTCTTAGCAACCAACTGTGCCTTATACTTCTCAATACTGCCATCAGGATCACACTTTTTCTTCAAAACCCATTTACAACCAACATGTTTACATACAATAGGAAAAGGTACCAAATCCCAAGTCTTGTTTTTCTTTAATGAATCCATCTCTTCATCCATGGCTTGCATCTAGGAATCTGAATAATTCATACCCAATGCCTCTCTAACCATCCTAGGCTCATCAATATTAGTAATCAAGGAAAATATGCAATTAGAATCCAATAATGAATATCCAAACCTTTCTGGTTGTCTCCTAACTCATGTAGACTCCTCAAAGGTTGAGGTTTAGGTTCTACTTCTTCAGAACATTCAGAGCTACTTGAGCTCTCCTCATCATTAGGTCCAACATAATTACTTGATTCTTCTTTCTTCGGAGTAGGTGGAATTTGAACCACCTCCTTCTTCTGTTTCTCCTCTTTCTCTGGTTGCAGCTCAATAGAGGAAGGTTTCATCTCTCTGAAGATCACACTTCTATTGTAGAGAACCTTCTGAGCTACTAGATCCCAAAGCTTGTACCCTTTCACACTGACACCATAATCGATAAAGATATACTTAACATCCTTTTTCTCCAACTTTGGCCTCTTCTCAATTGGAACATGAGCATAAGCTTCATAACCAAAAACTTTGAGATGTATCATTGAAGGATTTTTCCCAGACCACGCCTCCATGGGTGTCTTTCCAACAAGCACTGATATAGGAGATCTATTGATCAAATAACATGCAATGGCTACAATTTCAGCCCAAAATTTTTGTTCAAGGCTAGCACAACACAACATACTCCTAGCCCTCTCCATCAATGTTTTGTTCATCCTCTCTGCAACTCCATTTTTTTGTGGAGTGTAGGGAGTTGTATTATGTCTTTCAATCCCATGCTCTTTACAAAAATTGTCAAATTCTATGGAACAAAACTCACCACCATTATTAGTCCTCAAACACTTAATCTTTCTACTAGTTTGATTTTCTACCAAGGCCTTAAACTCCTTAAATTGACTAAAGACTTTAGCTTTACTTATGAGAAAATAAACAAATTTCCTTCTACTGTAATCTTTTATGAAAGAAACAAAATATATAGATTTTGATAACGAAGGAACATTTACAGGACCAAAAACATTTGAATGAACATAGTCCAAAACTCCAGAAGACTTATGAGAACTAGAGTAGAAAGAAACATGGTGTTATTTTCCATATACAGAATGTTCACAAAAATCAAACTTGAGATTACAATCATCAAGGCCTTCAACAAGGCTCTTATTTTTCAGGGATCTAAGATCCTTCTCACCAATGTGACCAAGTCGTTGGTTCCATAACATTATCTTCTTTGCAGGAAGCTTCATTTCCATAGAATGAGCACCCTTAGGTACCCAAAATGCACGACCATCAGATGTAGCTGCAACATGCTTCTTCTTTGCACAATCTGATGGTGAGGATGAAGAATCCAAAGGTCACTTCTTTGGTACATCAAAATAACTATTGTAGTGTATAGTGCTTTCATTAAGCTGAAATAGAGTGCCAATACGAACCCCCTTAGCTAACACCATAGCTCCTCTTGTCATCTTGCATCCTCCACTAGAGAAAAAAATTTGCACTCCTGAATCATTCAATTTACTTATAGAAAGAAAGTTTCGTGCCAAACCTGGTATATGAAAGAAACCATCAATACCCTTCACTCTCCATTAGGAAATCTCATTTTGAATCTTCCACGACCAACAATCTTCAGAAGAGATTCATCACCCAGGTATATCTCTCCACCATTGTACTCCTCATACTTTGAGAACTAGTCGCTATGAGAGTTCATGTGAAAGGATGTACCCCAATCTATTAACCACACATCATTTGATGCATGGGATGCCAAGGCTACAATAAATGCTTCTCCATCATCTTGGGATGATTTCTTAGATTCAAAATCAGAGAAAGAATTTTTTTTCTTCTTCTTCTCCTTCTTGCAATTTTTTTGAATGTGACTAGTTTCACCACAATTCCAACATTTTGCCTTGGAATTCTTACTAGGAGACTTTCATCTCCCTGGAGAATTTGACTTAGATTTCTTGTCTTTCTTTTTGCTTCTCTCTTTTGGTTTGCCATGGATTGCAAGGGCCTCCTTGGACAGATTAGAAAATGTCCTTCACATCTCTTCAAATAATAATGATGCAACAACCTCATCCATCTTAAAGGTGGAAGTAGTGCTTCCAATATCCATTACGAGGTGATTCCAAGAATTTGACAACAAACAAAAAAGGAGCATGCAACGATCTTGTTCATCTATTTTGTTCCCAATGAAATCCAATTGTGCAACCAACATGTTAAAAGAGTTCAAGTGATCTGCAAAGGATCCTCCATCTTCCATTTTCAGAGAATACATCTTCTTTCTCAAGGAAATCTTGTTTACCAGGGATTTAGCCTGATAGAAATCACCAAGCTTCTTCCACAAAGAAGAAATTTTTTTCTCTTCATGGAAATTTAGGAGAATGAAATTAGCCAAATAGAGTCTAATAAGACCCTTGGTTTTCCTATCCGTGACATCCCAATCCTCTTGTTTCATGCCTGAACTAGGTTTGGTTCCAAAAATTGCAAGCCATAAGTCTCGGTATACTAACATGTCTTCCATTTTGAGCTTCCACAACTCAAAATTACCACCATTAAATTTTTCCATCTCCATCCTCCCAGATGTGCATGCCATCTCCTTCCTACAATAAGGTTACAAAATACACACTTCTACAAAACTCCCACTAAAATAAAGATTAGCTCAAAAAACCTTTGTACACAACAAAGGAACAAAGGCTAGTCAGGCTTTGATACTAATTGAAAGGAAGTCGGGCGAGCAAAAATAGATTCCTACACTAATCTAATTAGAGGAGAGTTACAAAAATTTCATTTAACACCTTTTACTGTTACAATAAGAGAAGCACATACATAGAATAATGGAAATTGGACAGCAGGAAAGCATAAAATAGTGACACCAAAAATACTGTGGGGAAAACCCTTTCGGGTAAAAAAACCATCCCTCCAAAAGCACAATACTTTCTCTATTACTTCAAATAGTGATTACAAGGTTTCTCCAAGTAGAAAGCTTCTACACAAGTGCTTCAACACAAACACCTATTCTAGAGTGATATTGGCAACACTTCATTACCTACAAACAAAACTATGCATTTTACAACTCAAGGCACTCAATAAATAGAGTGATACAAGCTTCATGAAGCATCTAGAAGGTGAGGGGGGTCTAAATCCACATGGCACAATTTACAACACCTTAAACATGCATTTGGACACATGTGACATATTCCTTTACACCCCCGACAATTTTCAAACATGCAAATAGTCTTCTTCCAAGCTTGGGTGCCCAATTAAATATGCTAAAAATAGGCTATGACAGATGCCTTACACATCTTACAACTATCATAGAATTTGTCATAGCTGACAAGACTTATAGCTATAAGAGAATATGTTATAACTGGGTAAAAATAACTGATTTTCTTACATCTTGTCATAACCCAACTTGGGTGCCAAATTTCACCCATGCATACAAAGATGTCTTATGACGCATCATAGAATCTGTCATATGTCATAGATTCCAAAATGAGACGCCTATGCCCACTTGGGATGGTGATGTGTCATCCAGTCACCTCCAAAGGGGATGCCACCTAGCCGGTGGGTCCCAATTAGTGACATGACACCATAAGCATTTAAATAATACAAATAAATACATTAAATTACATCAAATAAATCAATATTAGGACTCTAAGGTTGAGACACCTTAATCCCAACACTTGCTCATGTTGCAACATTTTCTTGTGGATGGTTTCATTCTTGGTTGATCCATTGAAGACAACAACTTCATTTGGATTCATTGTTCATCAATATTTCCAACATGGAATCAGAGCATAGGCCATGCAAAGTCCATCTCAAATTGGAGAGTTAAGTTGAGGAGATTTTCATTTTGAGGTTCAAGGGTTTACATAAAGAGCTAGTTGTCGTCATCAGGGAGGTAGCTGATTTCTAAAAGATATTTGGTTAGATTTGACCCCACCATTGTGTTCAAGAGGTCCAAAAACCCCTAAAATGCTTGTCTAATTGTCAAAGTTTGACATTTTTACTCTAGAGACCTTAGAGTTGTTTTGTTACATTTAGGAGGAAATCTGTATCGTACAAATCATACTATCAACAAAAATATTCCCCCCATCAATTTTTTTTTCTAAAGTAGCATATATTTATTTGTAGGTTTAAATTTATAATTTCATGTGGCAATTGTTGATGCCAAAAATTGGCAAGGTAACAACCCTTTGTAGGAAACTCAATTTATGGGGGACTTATTGCGCTAAATTGAGTGACCTCCAGATTTTTAAAGAAGCCAACTTCTTCTATAATTGGGGTTTTGGAATGGGAAATTGAATCAAATATATAAAAATAAAGAATCTAACTAAGGTGATGCACCAAAATATTGATAAAAGGCATGATAAAACTATCTTTTGGATATGATCTAAGGGACCACTTAGAAATTTACCATGTCTTAGAATAACAGGAATGAAGGATTGCAACATGAACAACTCATTCAATGACATAAAATAATAATCATACCTATTTACTGAAAAGAAGAGCCGAAAGACATGATCTAAACCAACAAACATGCATTGAAATTATAGAAGTATGACAAATAAACCATTTAAACAATAATGGCACAGTATAAAGTTTATCAATAGCATAATAAATAGAGAGGCCGAACAATGACACAGTCAATGAGTTCTTGCAATAATCTAAACAATAAAATGCCTGGTCTCTCCAAAAAATCATGTAATTCTAAAACTAGTAAATCTTGAAAAGCAAGTAATCTTTGAACTCAAAACCTCCAACTTGTTGAACTCCTCTTTAGAAGAAATGAGTAGTATTTATATTGAGCCTTCCACTGCCTGGCGAGTAACAATTGAAAAGATTCAACATCTTGAGCAATGATGTCGAGACAATGATTTCCTTTGGCCGTTGTAACAGAAAAGATTCAAGTCACAACACTTGGTTGCCCTCCATTCAAGTGCATCCTTTGCGAATGATGGCAGTGGTCCCAAAATAGTCCCGTGCAGACAAGTGTCACCTCCTTGGATAGACAGTTAGAATAGGTGGCAACATATCGTAGCCCTTTTTTCACTTCATTCCTTCACTAAAGAAGCTTGCGCTGAAGGGACACGTGGCAACATATCGCTGGCCACGACCGATTTACCCTTCCTCTATTGAAATATTGCACTCAGATGAAACATATAAATAATGTTTGATATAGCTGCCACTTGTGGGGCCTACCAAACCTTTTTGCGAATGGGAACTATGTGGCACGTGAGTGGGGACCGATGAGGAAGTGAAAGGAAGCAATCAAAATAACCTGCGGTGAAGACAGGTGGGAGCATATCGGGGAAGAGAAAGGAAAAAATCCTTCGGGGAGCGATGGGAAGACATTTGGCAGAGGCCACAGTGATAATCAAAAGGGGGCCGATGAATTTATTTGAAGGTATGGGCCGATACTTAGCCAAAAACCAAAACCCGAAGGGAGTATGGTGAATTTCGTATTCACAACTTTTGGCAACTATCAGGGGCGTTTCTCTCAGAGGAATGACAGCATATGACAACAACAAAAGAGCTAGGTTTCTAGAGTCTGTTGCTTTTAGAGTCTATTTTATTATCCGACTACAATACTCACTTAAAGAAACCTAGGTCATATGCTCCCTGGGCTGCTTTTAGAGTCTCAAATTTTAATTGCTCTTAGATAATATTTTGATTAGATAAAGAGTCTCAAATTTTAATTGCTCTCAGATGAAATATGCATATTGTTTCATTTTGCTTCATTCAAATCCAATCCCCAACACATAAATACAACTTTTCAAAATTTGTATTGCTTTTTAAAATGCTCAATTTTACTATAGTTCCAACATTTCATCATAGGTTTTTTGTCGTGTCCCATTTAATTTAATGTTATGGATAAATTTCTCAACTCAAATAAGATGACTTATTTCTTGTAAGGCCTTTATGGGCGACCTTGTTATGTAACCTATATTTTTTAAAATTTGGGCCTAGGCATGCATTTACAATTAGGCTAACTATTTTGAATAGTTGTTTTAATTTGTTTTCTCTCCAAAATGAGGTGTGGGATTTTGGGCACCCAAGTTTGGTTGCAACATATAAAACTTATAGGGTAAAAGCACAAATTTGTGTCACACATTTGGCCAACTAAATAGTTCTGAGCAAAAAAAAATTGACCTAAACAATTTCAGTCGAATCCGTTTCGCCCGAAACCACATGGCACATAGAGTTTCAGGCAAAACCCTTTTGCTCGAAATCATAAAAAATTGAATTTTTTCCCTTTGTCACATCGAAATGTGGCATATTTTATGTGTGGGGTTTTGGTAGAAAGGGTTTCAATTGAAACCAATTCTACCAAAACTGTCTACGTGGCATCCTAGTTGGCATCCAACTCAACTTTTTTTAGAATTTTTTGAAACTTTCAACTTCAACTAAGTATTTCTTCAGTCATAATGATTTAAAAAAAGAAAGAAAGAAAAATGAATTTTTGTAGAGCTCGGAGTGGTGAACCCAAATATGTAATTTTTTAAAATATTTTGATTAGTTTTAATATATTTTATTTTTAAAATAATCAAAGTAGGTTGTTAAAGTTAAAAAAGAGGCTAATTAGAAATTAAAAAAAAATAGTAAAAAATATTAAAAATTTGAAAAATATATGGTGCACTAGAGGAGAGTCCTCTTCAAAAGGGTATATTTTTTTTTAAATGATTAATAAAATAGACAATAGTTGACATCAATGAAAATTGTCAAATTTTGACAATTTTGACTTTAAAATGTTATTATGAGAAAAATATACATAAAATTTTCAAAAAAAAATTCCATGCACTAGATATTGAAGTTACCTATTTGGAGAAAAAAATTGGGGGAAAATGATTTTTTTTTCTATTTGTTTCTTGACGTCAAGTGAACATCACTTTTTCTTGAAATTTTCAGCATTCCAAAATCTACTCTTAAATTGAAAAAAAAAAATCAAAACAATTTTTTTAAAATTTAAAAAATTAGGAACAAACTTCATCAATATTTCTACATTTCATTAGTTTACATCATTTTGAAATTCAAAACATAAAGACCACTTTTATGTGATTGAGGTTTAGAATTTTTGTTGTTGTTGGTCGGTTCCTTTATAAAGTGTGACACAGGTTTGTGCTTTTACCCTATATCATTTCAATTTGGAAAATCATCTCATCTTATGTCAATTTATCTACTAGGGCACTTTGTGTTCAAGTTACTTTTGTGGACGAAAACCCATAAGAGATTGCAATCAATGAATGAATGAAAACTCATTGGTTATAGGTATCAAAGAATGAAACCATTTGGTACATGAGAGTGATCTGATTTAGATGTTACAACAAAGCTTCAAGGAGTAATGAAGTTTATCTAGTTTGGTTTTATGTATTTGTAGGTTCAAATTTTTTTTTTGTGTCGCCAATTTATTGTAGGGTTTGCTATTATTCCATTATTTTGTAATGACTATCATAATAGTCCTATTTGATGCAAAAATCATATTTATATCATTATATTAGGTTGCAAGCATTTCAAGGTCATTTAGTGTGATTTTTGTGTTGAATAGTTGTTAGTTTGAGTTGCAATTTTTTCAAGTTGTATGGAATTTGTGAAGTTTTATTGTTGCAAGTTTTATGTCAAACTAGTTGTCCAAACATTAGTGAAATTGATGAAATTTGTGGATATTTAAGCTTGCGTTGGAAGTAATTACATGTATGTTGAATATCATAATTTGCATCAGCTCTTGTTGTGGTTTATTAATTTATTTAAATTGGTAAGATATTTCATTAGGGATATTATATTGGTATCAAAGCTAAGATCTTGCCAACCTCTAGGGTAGATTTGTTTTTCGATGGTTTCAAGTGAAAAAGAAATATGGTACCTAAAAAAGAGAGCAAAAAGAGTTGTTAGAACAAAACACCAGTGGCACAAAGAAAATGTCAGAAGATAAAATAAAGCTCAACGCTAAAGATAGAGAGAAGATCATCCAAGAAAATGTAATTAGAATGAATGGGAGGCAAGATGTATTGACTACTCTAATGGTGAAAGTTTCATAAACTCTAAATAAATTGAAGAATATGCAGTTAAACAAAGTAACCCAAGGTGAAGGAAGCACATCAAGAAATGGTATATCTATGGGCATTCAATTCCAAAACCTTCAACACCAATGTTTCTAAGAAAGGAAAGAGTGGAAGAAGAAGCTCATGAAGATCCTTATGACGATGATCTTGAAATAATCATTGAATAATACAACAAACCTAAGGCTTTTAAAGGAAATGTATCATTTTTCACTTATTTCAAAATCGAGGATAAGAGGGCTTCAAGAAGAAGACATCATAATGATCACCAAAATGATGAGAATAGAGCCTTACAACAAAGGATTGTGAAATTGAGTTCAACCATGTTTGATGAAAGTAATAAAATTTCAGCAAGGGCTTAGGTACAAAAAGTGCATACATTCTCTACACCTGATCCTTGTGCAATTACTTACTATTCTATTCTCATATAATAAAATAAAATGTATACAAAATAAATTGACTAAAGATAGAAAAATCCTTTACTCTTTCAATCACAACCTTCAAAAAAGACCTTTGACCCTATGTCAAACAAGGTCTCATTTCCATTACATATTACCCTTAGCTCTTATGATTTGCACTCGGGCTGAGATTAAACACAGTCAATCATGAGCAACATGGGAACTTTTCTAGGGCTGTGGGTGACCCTATGATAGAAAAGTACCTCCAAAGAAAGCTGGCTTATTAATGATTTAACCTAAAATACTTGTCTTTATGAGGAAAAGGTAAGAAAATTGTAATATTGAAATGAAACTAAAATTCTTATCCTATGGTGAAATACCCAAACTGACTAAAAGCATGCAAACTTGATTCTGCTACACTTTCAGTTAATAGATTGATAGAAAACATTCACAACTCATCTTTGTATATCAATTACATAAGTATTTTATGAGAAGGTGCTTATACAAGACTGAAGAAAGAAAATAATACATTTCATAACTTGAATCCTTGTATTGCTCACACAACTCATAACCTGTAAACTGATACTTTCTTGCAAAGCAGATACTTTTGATGAAACAAAAATAAAGGGAAAAGCACAAATTTTCACTAGTATATTGGTCAATCTCAATGACATGTACACAAGCAGAACAAGTGATGAGAAGGTAAAAGTGTATCAATGCTATTAAAATTTGAAGGTACGCATAGTTTGCATGACTGAATGAGTTATAGAGAAAAAGCTGAAAAATATGTGATGAAGACTATCTCCCAAAAAATATGCAAATTTGAACTCTACTCAAAAAATGAGTTACAAAGTGAATATATCACAACCCAAGTGGTTGCACCAAAGTAGGAGCAAGTAACCACCTTGGGTCGGATGCCCTAGAAAAGCCTAGAAAAAAGGCTCTAGATTCCTCCAATACCACCTCCAACATGTGAGGAAGAAGGTTTTGGTCAAAACCAAATACCTAGGGTAAGCAAAAAAACCAAAAAAATACATTAATGACACTAGAATTATGGGTTCATGTCTCCAAACTGAAATAACTTCTCCAATATTCTCTCAACTTGTTCCTCTCCTCCTCCATTTGCATTTAAAGATAACAAAATAACTTAAATTTTTATAAATACACCTTGAAGTTACTTGTTTTACAATAAAGTTTATGCAAAGAAAAGATTATAAAAACATCCTCCAAAGCACATACATAGAGCTGAGGTGGCACAAGCTCAAAAATTAAGTGGACTCCATATTGGCACCTTCATATTGCATTATTGAGGACATGGCAATAATTTGAAACAAAGTGAAAAGAGGACTTAAGGCATACAATGCCTAAGTCAATCACATATGATTTCAACCCCAACACTAACACATGTTTCATTTTTTGTAAAAAGAATGGGAAGAAAATCCCATCGAAGACAAAAAGGGTCAAACCCTAATTATGAAAACAACCAAAATGATGAGAAAACCCATCATTTTGTCATTGCACACTTTTGAGAGCATGGTGCAGCCACTAGGGTTTTCAATAGATATAGGAAAAATGGAGGTTTTGACATAGATTTGTGAAGATTCGCTAATGAGAAACACAAAAAGGAGAGGTAAAATACTTTTCTGTAGTTCAAAATCTGCATTTTTTACCATATTGAGGTCATTTTAAAGAACAGGTCGTGGCCATTTACACATTTTTGACCATGTCTTTCATTTGCTCCTTCTATGTAAAACTTCATGTTCGCAACCACCATTGTTTTCTTCTAAAGCTTGAGTGGAGGCCATTAAAATGCTTGGATGTTTGCAAAACATGAGAAAAAGATCTGGGTAAGTCAAATCAACTCCATTATACTAGATTTTGAGCAAAAGAAAACTAAATTTCTGTTTCCAGCTTGTGAGTAAAGCATAACACTGTTTTCCTTTTTGCATTTGATAATGAGAATACTCCATTTTCTGTTGTCTGTTGCTTTTATGAAGAAAATGAATCTCCTTGACTGCGGCCATGGACAAAAAATAGTGTATTTAATATGTGACTTTGTTTCATTTGAAAACCTCGTAATGATTCTTCGATTCTCCTTTGAGTTAGCAAATTTCTTCACAACCCAGATGGGTTTTCTGTATGTAGAAAAAGATAGATGATCTATGAGCTTGACCTTTATTATTATTATTTTTGTTTAAAATGGGTTTTCTGAGTTACATCATACCCATTCTCTTCATTGGTCTTCATATAAATCTCAAAGCCTAAAAACCCTCTATGCCTCATACATGTATTCTGCATCTGAATTTCTGTTTCTATTGTTTCTGTATTGTAATTTTATTTGCAAATCCATTTCATATGCATAAGGGTTTCATCATGCTTTGTGTTTGCTACTCTTGCTGGTTGTGGCTTTGAATTTTAAGAACTATCATTGATTGATTGATATCTTAGGCTGTCCTCTTAGATTGTCCATCTTCATTATGGGTAGAAGTCATAACCCCATACCATGGCTATGGACAACATGGGAACACAGGACCCTTAACACCGTGCTCTATCTTTACAAAACTTAGACTCTGCCATCTTTGTAGTGGCTGCTTTATTATTTGATCCCTATGCCCCATACAACAAAGACTGTCCCAAAACCATCATATAATATGATTGTATTATGCCTCTCCTGAATTTGCTTATTCATGTTTTTTTTTTCTCAAACAGGATTCATAAGCACTTTATATAAGATCAAAATGTGCCATCTCATTTATTGTTGGTGTTAATATTTTTTGGACAAAAATGTTTCCCTCCATTGAAACCTATTAAAGAAGCAAAGCTTAATAAGTCAAGATATCCATAAGCTTTTACATTCTCAGTATCTAAACTTATATTAGTTTTAGGGCTGTCTCTCTTGCTTCTCCAAAACTGCTTCCATGAATGTTATTAGCACATAACTTTTCTTCCCTCTTGAAACAACATCTAACACTTTCCCCATTTGATGTTTACATTCACTTTGTGTTGCAACTTATCAATAAACCTTATGTGAAGTCACAATCTCTTCATTGATGAAACAATGATCACTGTCATCACATGGCTAACCCTTGCAGTAGCTTGAATTTTGTTGTTGTTGAATCTTTCACTTTCCTTAGAAAATCTATTTCTTGAGTATTGCAATGACCAACCATGTGAATTGTTGCTATATGTGTAAACCTACCCATATATTGGTAAAAATGGCTGTATAATTGGGAGCTGTAGCAATTTGTTAACATTCTGTAGCATTTTCTTTTAAATTTCATATGTTTCAATCATGCTATTAAAACATCATGGTGCTAGAAAAAACTCTCATGATTATCATTTGGTCATATTGACCTTCTCATGCCATTTAACTGTTATGATCTTATGAGAATTTTATTTACTGTGCCAATGGGAAAATTGCATTTGCAACTGAGCTTTTTACAACTTAACTAATATTATGGTTCTCCACTTACAAAAATGAACAAGCTATTTCTTAAAGTTTTGATGACAATACTATCATGTATGCCACTTTGTTTCTCTTTATTTTGCTTATGATCACTTTGTGCATTCCTAAAAACATACTGACTTTGGAGTTCTCTGTTTCTTTCCATCAAGCATTTTGAACTAGAAATCACCTGTCATTCTTGTATATTTCCTGCACCAAATTTAGCATTTCCTAATACATTCCCTTAATATTTGACATTTAATTTTCATACTATATGATCCTCACGAATAATTAAATATCACTTATGACAGTGAAGTGACTATTTTGTTCACTGCCATAAATGATAATTACTTATTTGTGTGGACCATAGAGGAATGATTCATCTGATGAATGATCTCAGCATACCATTAAAAGCAAATCAATATAGTATGCCGGGCTCAACCCTTGTGGGAGCTAGGTTTCATCCCATGTGCTGAAACTTGATAAAACAAGAAAATTGATTCCCCTATATCTACACATGAAACAATTAGAAAAAAAATATGCATATGCTTGGAGGCTTGATGATTTCTTTTCTCTTTTTTTTGGACATGAACAACTTATTGCTTGTTTAATGCATGTAAAGGGAAATCTATACTCTGGTGGGTGGATGTATATGTAGTGCTAGAGACAATTATTTCTTAGAGCTCTACTCTAACCTCATTGCAACTCTTTTAGATGTAGGAATGAAAGCAGGGAGCTACAAAGGATGCAAAACAACCTAGAGAAAAAGACCAAGCAGAAAAATAGACTCTGACTAGTCATCAGGCAATGACTGGCCTCTTCCCCTATATATGCATTTTTGCATTCTTTCAATCCATTCGTGTATATATTGTACTTTATTTCCATTGGAAAAGCTATATCTCACGACTTGTGTGAGATAGATTTGAACTCTTGAATCAATAAAGATTGTCTTTCAACAATATTTGTGTAAATCTTTTCAATATTGTATGCACCTGTATAAATGCAACAATCTATTACTGAAAGATGTAATTTCTTTGATTCTTATGTTTATACATCAGAATGCAATATAGGGAAGATTGATTGAAATGAAATTCATTTTTAGTTTGCATACACTTTTAACTCACTCAATTTGACAAGAAATAAAATGAGTAAAGAAGCCTCTGTGGATATTGTTTTTGAAAAAATTGTCAGATTCTTGAAGGAAAATTTCAATGCCTTGGCTCAAAAGGACAACATGTCCATGAAAGCTGAGCATTCGCTCTATGACCTGACTGTTGTTAAGGAATGGGAAATTAGTTTAGATCTGTCTAGAACTGCTATGAAAGTCAAGAATGACAGAGAGGGTGTTTGCTAGTCTTTTCCACCAAATGATTGGTTCAAAGCTAACTTTGATGGTGCGGCTAAAGGTAATTCGGGGGTGGCGGGCTGTGGTGGAGTCATAAGGGATTCCTTTGGAAATTTAATTGGTGCAACGACTTCTCCTCTTGGATCCCAAACCAATCATCTGGTGGAGGCAGATGGAGCTTTTCACATCATAAACCTAGCCCAAAGTCTTAATATTAAAAATCTGTGGCTCAAAGGAGATTCCAAAAACATAATCGACTGCCTAAGTGGCAAGTCTCCCTTGTGGACCATTAAAACTTGGGTTGAGGATGCTAAATTGACTTTGGCTAAATTTGATAAGATTAAAATATCACATGCTTATAGAGAAGCCAATGCTGTTGTGGATTTTTTCGCTAACGAAGGAGTTAGATGTAAAAATGTGTGCACATGGCTTAATACAAGTGATCTAAACTCTAATGTTTGTGCCCTATTAAATTATGATAAATCACATGGAAAAGTGACGTGTTATCCCTTTAATGAGGACAGGTTGGATCTTTCACATCACAATCATTAGATTGCATGGGACTAAGCTCAGCAGCTTAATCTGCAAGAAAGCTCCGCAAGCTTTGTGGGTTCTAAGATTTGGCGGGGACAATTTCAGCAAAGCTTTAGCTAGGGTCTACCCCACTGTGTCAGCTGAAATGGGAGGAGAGAGAAAGCGTATTGAGCCAGACAGCTATGAAACACACATGAAAAATGCCAAGGCTTGGAATAAGGTTAAAAGTGGAGGGTTGCTTCCTTTCCTGGAAAAGCTCCATGGTTCTAACCAGGAGGCTATGGATCTCTTTGTCAAAAATTGGAACAATGAAAACTTGACCCTATTTGGTAGGAATGTGGAGCTCAGCGAAAATTTAATCGCTAATGTTACATGCTTATCGACTGAAGGGAAGAATTTCTTTAGGGATAGGGCTTTTTCTGATGAAGCCATGATTAGATTTTTGAAAAAGGACAAAGAAAGGTTAAATATTGTTAAAATTGCAAGCAGCTACTTCGATGCAAACACTCTAAAGGCCATTTGGAGAAAGGTTCTGCGGGTTATTATGGAGTACATCACACTGGATGGGCGCTTCACCAGAGTTTATGGCTACCACTTTGCTCTTCTCAACCACTTTCGCTACAAGGTTAGGGTCTCTTTCCCCTATTATCTTTTCTGTTCCTTGAAGAAAATTTTGGAGGATATAAGAAAAACCCTAAAAGATTCCCTATCCTGCGCACTGGGTTAATAAGGTTGATTGTTGAACATTTCCAAAAAATGCCTGCCCTTCCTATCCAGGAAACTATCCCTGACTCTGAGAGTGACGACACTGAGCCCAGTGACTCAGAGTATCTACCTAATTCTAGTCCGGCTAGGAAAGTCCTTAGAATGCACGCTGTCCCTTCTGGGAACAAAAACCCTATTCCCCTTTCTGGTAAAGCCCATGCCGTGCTTGAGCCTAATAGCCCATCTCCTATGAACACTCCTAATGATAAGAAACCCCAGGCCAAAAGCCTTGTTTCCTACTCCGAAGAATCTTCTGATTTGGAGGAGTCTGATGCCAACAAAACTGAGCTCAACGATGATCCTTTGTTGGATAAACATACTAATGATGACTCCCCTATTATTCCTAACCCTGAGAAAATTTTCCCTAATTCTAGAAAGGAGCCCTCTCTGGATGTTCTGAACCTTGCCAAAACCAATTTTGAGTCCCATTTCAAAATTTTGGAATGGACTTTCTCCGAAATTAATGAGCTAAAAATAAAAAATTGGGCCCTTCAAAGAAAAATTGAAGAGCTGGGTGCTAAGATTGCAGAGACTGAAAAGAAAGATGAGGATAATGGGGTTCCAGGTCACAGTAACAAAGATATTGATTCCAAGTTTGAGAATATAAGGAGCACCATTAAAACCGTTGCCGAGCAAAACAACCGTATAGCAAGACACAATGCCATCATCATAAATGTGATGACTGAAAAGCTTGATAAAGCCCAATAGGGGTCTCTGGTTGTGGATCTAGAGGAAACAGAGGAAAAAAGCTAGGATACAGATGTGGGCATCTCCAAAAGAACCAGATCCAATTTGAAGCGCAAGGTCCCCCCTACTCCGAAGATGATACAAATTTTTAAAAAGGGTGTCAATGATATGCAAAATTTGGAGGTGAAGACAGAGTCTTTTCTCAAGACTCTGAATTAATGGCTGGGGTTTTTTTATTCATTTTGTTGTCCCTTGTGGTTTGACCTTTATGGTCTGTCTTTTGTGGTTGCTGCTGTTCTTTTCTTGGGCACTTGGTCTTTTTGGTTGGACTTCAGTGTCCTTTCTTTTGTTGTGTAAACTTTGTGGTTTTGGGTCCCTATACAACCTGTTTTACCCCTTTTATCAAAAACATTTCTTGCGAGATCTGCTGCATGTTTTCCTGCTAAACACTAATACCAGTTGCCTAGAATATCCATTGGGCATGGGGTCACTCAAAAACTTACATTAGATTTGAAAACAACTTGACTCAATGTTGTAACTCAATCTTGATGACTTAGAACAAACCATAATTTATTGAAAACCAAAAAAACAACATAAAACTAACTGTGCTGAAACGCACTTAGAGAAACTAGAAACAACAATTAATCTAAGTTGCAACAACACTTATTGAAAGCATAAAATACCAAACTAGCTGAAATGATATCGATCAAACCTTAAGGCAATGCTTGAGGTGTATCCCATTGACTGGGATAGGAAAAAAATCTCCATCCATCTTGGACAATTGGAATGTAGTGTGTTCCTTGCATTCTATGATGACAAATGGGCCACTCCAGAAGCTATCAAACTTTGTATGCTTCCCCAGTTTGCTTTGCAGCTCATCCCATTTAAGTATAATGTCACCTTCTTTGAAAAATCTAGTAGTTTCCCTTTTGTCAAAAACTCTTTTAGTTTGGAGTTGATGATACTCCAAGGACTTCATGGATTTGTCTCTAGTTTCTTCTATCTCCATGAGCTGAGAAAATATGACTGCTAAGGGATCCTGTTCCTCGAACATCTCCAACTTATGCATTATATCAAGAGCTGACAACTTTACAAATATAGGCAGTTTGGCTTCCTTACCATAAACCAACACATATGGAGAATTCTTGATAGACCTTTTGGGTCTGCCCATAAGGAAGATTTCAACTTGGTGTGCCAGGCTCTCTGGTTATCCTCCATTGTTCGTTTAATAATTCTAATCAAGTTCTTATTTGTACTCTCATCCAAACCATTACCCTAGGGGTAATAATTTGATGAAGTGTTCAAATATATACCATTTTTTACTGCCCAATCAACCACTCTGATTCCCACAAATGCCAAGGAATTATTTGAAATGATGGAGTCTAGAACTCCAAACCCGGTTACTATGTCATCATAAAATTTCAACATAGAGGACTCATTAGCTTCTTTCAAGGCTACTGCCTCAGTCCATCTTGTAAAATAATCTATAGTAGTGAGTACCCACTTGTGCCCAATACTGGAAGGTGGTTTTATGGGTCCAATGAAGTCAATGCCCCATTTCATGTAGGGTTGTTCCACTTGAATTGGTTGAAAAGGTAATGCTAGAAACCTTTCTTTTCCAACAAATATTACACATTTTATACATTTTCTGGCCCATGCATGGGCATCCTTAAACATGGTTGGCCAATAATAACCAGCCCTCATAATCTTCCATGCTGTTGTTTTTGAGAAAAATGACCCCCTGTAGTTCCATCATGGAACTCATGAAGCACTTTCTCAATTTGATTACGATCAATACACCTTAGTAAAACACCATTGAGGTCTTTCCTGAATAAAACATTGTCAACCAAAACATATGGAATGGACTGTAACCTTAAATATCTCCTCTTGGATTTGTCTAAATGTGGTGGACATTGACCAGTCTGCAAAAAATGAGTCATATCCTAAATCCAACTTGTTGCTAATGCAGGTGTAGCATTCTAATCTTGATAATTGGTAACTAAAACAACTTTTGTCTTTGTTTTCTATTCATTTTCTAGTGTTGAAGCAAGCTATTCACATAGTCCCTTACCTCTTACTAACTTTGTGATCTTGATATCTACATCAAACTCCATGACTTTAGTAATCCATCCAACTCTCTTCTCATTAAGATCCTTACTCAACAAGAACTCTTTCACACTGGGATGTGCCACCATCAAGTGAATCTTATTGTTAGCAATTAATGGCTTAAATTTCTCAAGGCTTCTAATAACAACCAGGACATGTTTCTCTACAAATGAATACCTTTGCTTATAATCTGCCAAAACTTGGCTGAAGAATGCAATGGGCTGCTCCAATCCTTCATTATTTTGCTGAACCAACATTGCTAAAGCAAAATCAATACTGCCAAATGCATATAGGATAAAATATTTATTGAACTATGGATTTACCAATGTAGGGACTGATGCTAAAGCCTCTTTAATGGCTTCAAAGCTATGTTTTTCCTCTCTATTCCAGCTGAAAACTACATTCTTTCTTAACATAGCAGTCAAGGGTTGTAAAAGGTTCGCAACATGAGGAATACATCTCCTTAAAAAGTTAATTCTTCCTAAGAAAATCTGTAGCCCTTTCTTGTGATTGGGAAAAGGCAGCTACAGAATAGCTTTGACTCTCTTAGGGTCAATAGTGATTCCTTTCCTTGACACTGTGTCCTAACAACTTAGCCTCATGAACAACAAAGATACTTTTCTTGGGATTAAGGGAGATTCCATATTCCCTGCATCTTTCAAACACTTGTTTTAAATGCTGTAGATGTTCAAAAGATTTTTTTGAGAATACTATGATGTCATCTAGATATATGAGCACAATTCTATTGATTAAGCCTTGAAAAGCCATTTCCACAGCCCTTTGAAAAGTGGCTCCAACATTGGACAGGATGAAAGGAATTCTCTTATAGGCCATAGTGCCCCATTTTTTTCTAAAGGCAGTCTTGTATTGGTCCTCTTCTTTGAACAATACCTGGTTATAACCAGAGTATCCATCAAGCAAAAAAAATCTCTCTGAACCAACAACCACTTGGAGGATCTGATCCATGGAAGGTAATGGATAATGGTATTTTAGAGATGCTTTGTTAAGATCTCTAAAATCCACACATAATTTGATTTCACCATTTTTCTTTCTAACCAAAACCAGGTTAGAAACCCAGGAGGTGTGCTTAAATGGAAAAATAATTCCACCCTCAATAAGCTTAGTCAGTTCCTTAATCATTAAAGGTTCAAGCTTGGGGTTCAAAGGTATCTTCTTTTGCCTAATGGGTTTAGCATCAAGCTATAATTCTATTGTGTACTGAGCAATCCTAGAATCAAAGCCTTTTAAATCAGAATAATCCCAAGAAAAGACATCTTGGAATTCTTGGCATAAAGCAATGAAGGCCTTCCTATCTTCATCTAGACAAAATTTTCCTATCTTAAGAAGTTTACATTTAAAGATTTCCAACTCTTCATAATGGTCTTCTTTAATCTGTATGTTGGTTTTATTCTTTTTCAGTTGATCATCAATACTGAAAATGGATTCTAATGTAACCAGACCTCTAGGAAAATTATTTGACTTAAGCTGAATAATCTGATCCCCATATTGTTGTTTTAGATTTTCTTGACTTATAATAAAAAACTGGTCCTCTTCAAGCAAAAAACTTAGAATTTGCTTATCACTTTCAAAGACCTGCTAATTAATATTGTTATCTAGGATATAGGGCCTAACAACTATCTTAACATGTGGCTGTACCTTTTCTTTTCTGATCTCATTAGGTATGTCAAATTGTGCACCAATTGCAACCAATCTGTCTACATGTTTATTTTGACTCCTAGGGACTAAAATCAAATTAAAGGGATCAAACTCCTCAATCATATCCCATACCCTATGTTTGTAAGATTTTAAGGTGTCATTTTTTGTTATATTTAACCTCTTACCTGATTAACAATCAGTTCATTGTCTCCAAACACTTGTAAGCAGCTGATTCCTCTTCTCCTTGCCCACTCTAAGCCCTATATTAGTCCTTCATACTCAAAAAAATTGTTAGAACAAGAGAAGGAAAATCTAAAATCAACATAATACCTATCACCTTGTGGAAAAATCAACATTGTACCTCCACCAGCTCCATTTATGCTCCTAGAGCCATCAAAGTACATCTGCCATAACTCATTTTTCTGCGATAATTATTGTTCTGCTTTCTTTTCAATGTTTGGCATCTCTGATTCTGGTTCATGCAACACATAAATCCCCAATCCAACTTCTTGAATAAGTTCATTTGGATTATCTACTATTTTTTTTGCTTCCCACTCATTTAGCAACACCTCAGGTATACTTTTAGATTGTAGTTCTTGAGCTGCAACAAGCTCACTATCCTAAAAAACAATGTAATTAACATTAATTGCACTTGGTACATAAGGTTCAATGTGATCCTTTTCCAATGATTCTGATTTAATTGTTACTTTTGTTCCATATCTAGTCTTGGAGAGCATATGGGACCAATCAGATGATAGATAGCCTCCAATCTTTGCAGTGAAGTCCCTTGATAAACACAGGGCAAAGAAAGGAGGTAAGTCAATAATGAAAACATCTTGAGGAATATAAAAGTTTGGACAAGAATGTAATGTGAGTCCCAAATATTTGATAACACCTACAGTGTTAATTGTTGTACCGTCTAGCTGAAGCACTCCTTTCTCAAGGGGCTGATATTTCAGTCCTAACTGGTTTGCAATCTTCTTTGGCATGACTAAGCTACTAGCTCCACTGTCAACCATGTATTTATGAACTAGTTTATCTCCTACAATCAATGTCACATAGAAAGGAGTGGGCTTAACACCCTTTTAAAATTCTTTACTTGGCTGTTTATTTTGTTGCATATCATTATTCTTCTGTACATTTGTGAAAACAACCTTAACAATGTCAACTGAAGGTTCATTGGTCACTATTTTTTTCTTTTAAGGGAGACTGTAATAACTCTTTTTGACCTGGGATTGCCAAAGAATCCCACATGGACATTGTGATATTCATCTTTTTCATATTTTCAACAATATTGAAAGGCACCGTAAAATTTATCTTATGTTGTACCCTTGCAACAGCAGGCTCAGTTTGCAAGTAGGGTTGCTCTTTGGCAGCTACTTGTGGATTCCTTTGCAAAATACGAGACACTTGTGATGTAGATGGTTATGTAGCTACTAATTTTCCTTTATCAGTTTCTTTCTCAAGTTCAAAGGCTCTCTTCTTTTCTCTTGTGTTTGCAGCAATTGGAGAATCATTTGCATTAACTCCACAAAACTCTTCTCCTTGCCAATTTAAAAGGGTAGCTTCACTTGAAGGTTGGTCTTGCTGCTACAAGGTTCCATCATTAGGTGCATTCTTTTGTGAATTTGAAACACTCTGCACCATCAAGGCTTGATTGATAATTCCATTTGAACAAGTGGCCTGGTTATGAGGCTGGTTGTAAGGATAACATGATTCATAATTTGCAGCCAAGTTATTCTGAACAAGGACAATGTCCTTAATTGCATTAATAGGAGCAGGATTATAAAATTGAAAAGGCCTTGGGTTAATATTGTCTTAGGCCCTAAAAATTGCCTTGATACTGCTAAACTTGATAAGGCTGATTTGCAGCTTGATTTTTTTGTTGGTAAGGTCTATTGTATGACTGCTATTTTTCTAAGTTCACCAGTTTATTACCAAAGGTCTGCAACAAAATCTTAATCTCTTGAAGCTCCTGAGATGAGCTTGTAGTGACATTTTCTTGACTTGCAGTAGCTAGAACACTAGTTGATGATGTTGGAACAACTGGCAAAGGTGTAAAAGGTGGTATTTGAAGTGGCATACTAGGTTGTATTTCAAGAAATATTAGCATTGGTGGCCTAGGGGCAATCTTACCTTCCTGAATTAAACAATTTTATGCTCTTATTGCTACCTCATAAGCATCTGGTAAAGATACCCCTCCCATTGATTGTGTCATCATTTCCATTTCACTATTTATAGATTTCAAATAATACAAAAGGGCATGCTCAGGAGAAGGCCTTACAGTAGCTAGGATTCTATCCCAAGTTTTTTGAAATTTGAAGTTAAAATTTGACATTTGCTCCTAAGGAGCTCTTTTTATAGTTGTTAATTGTTCAACCAGTGATAGGTGGTCAAACTTGTCCTAAAATTGCTTATGCAACTTGTCTCCTAGTTCATCCCAACTTGCAATTGAACCAACTTGTAGACCTCTAAACCATTGTAATGCTTTTCCCTTAAAGAAGGCTACAAGTAGTATGACAGTTACATTTTCTTGGGTTATATGGTGAACCCCACAAAGAGTGTGATATGTTCAATAGGAGTTGTTTGATCTTCTCTTGTGAAAAATGGCAAGATCTTCAAGGCTGCTACAGGGATGTCATCATGTTGGGCCAAGTTCAATGGATTGCCTCCATTGAATGGTACAAAAGGCTGATTTCTAGCCATTTGCACAACTAGAGGTTGACTGATTTGAACTGAAACAACAAAAATAAAGGCTGTGACTACAGTTGAACTAGCTTTAGAAATTGGTTTGAAACTTGGTCAGGTTGATTAAACCCTCTTTGAAATGGACACTCTTGTAACAGACCTACTCTGCCTTCTAGGTGGAGATAACTACAAATATTCAAAGGATTATGAACTTCTTGTTTGAATCCTTTTCATGTAAAGTTTCACAACACTGGTTTTAAAGCTTTACCCATGGTGGAAGTTGCCAGATATGCTAGAATCTTCCTCTTGAAGGCCTAAAAAATGTTGGCAACATATCAGAACCAACAATATCTATATTTTTCTTTGAATTGTTTGATTTGACAGTCCCACCGGGCGTGGAAAAAACTATTAGCTCTTATGATTTGCACCTGGGCTGAGATTAAACACAACCAATCATGAGCAACATGGGAACTTTTCTAGGGCTGTGGGTGACCTTATGGCAGAAAAGTACCTCCAGAGAAAGTTGGTTCCTTATTGATTTAACCTAAAACTACTTGTCTTTCTGAGGAAAAGGTAAGAAAATTGCAATACTGAAATGAAACTAAAATTCTTATCCTGTGGTGAAATACCCAAATTGACTAAAAGCGTGCAAAATTGATTCTACTACACTTTTAGTTAATAGATTGATAGAAAACATACACAATTCATCTTTGTATATTGATTACATAAGTATTTTATGAGAAGGTTCTTATACAAGGCTCAAGAAAGAAAAATAACACATTTCATAACTTGAATCCTTGTATTGCTCACACAACTCAACCTGTAAACTGATACTTTCTTGCAAAGCAGATACTTTTGATGAAACAAAAATAAAGGGAAAAGCACAAATTTTCACAAGTATATTGGTCAATCTCAATGACATGTACACAAGTAGAACAAGTGATAAGAAGGTAAAAGTGTGTCAATGCTATTCAACTTCGAAGGTACTCACAGTTTGCATGATTGAATGAGTTACAGAGAAAAAGCTAAAAAATATATGATGCAGACTATCTCCCAGAAAATCTGCAAATTTGAACTCTACTCAAAAAATGAGTTACAAAGTGAATATATCACAACCCAAGTGGTTACACCAAAGTAGGAGAAAGTAACCACCTTGGGTCAGATGCCCTAGAAAAGCCTAGAAAAAAGGCTCTAGATTCCTCTAATACCACCTCCAACATGTGAGGAAGAAGGTTTTGGTCAAAACCAAATACCCAAGGTAAGAAAAACAACCAACATAATACATTAATGACCCTAGAATTATGGGTTCATGTATCCAAATTGAAATAACTTCTCCAATATTCTCTCAACTTGTTCCTCTCCTCCTCCATTTGCATTTAAAGATAACAAAATAACTTAAAGGTTTATAAATACACCTTGAAGTTACTTGTTTTACAATAAAGTTTATGCAAAGAAAAGATTATAAAAACATTCTCCAAAGCACGTACATAGAGCTGAGGTGGCACAAGCTCAAAAATTAAGTGGACTCCATATTGGCACCTTCATATTGCATTATTGAATACTTGGAAATAATTTGAAACAAAGTGAAAAGAGGACTTAAGGCATAAAATGCCTAAGTCAATGACATATGACTTCAACCCCAACACTAACACATGTTTCAATTTAAAAAAAAAAAATGGTAAGAAAATCCCATCGAAGACAAAAAAGGGTCAAACCCTAATTATGAAAACAACCAAAATGATGAGAAAATCTATCATTTTGTTGTTGCACACTTTTGAGAGCATGATGTAGCTGCTAGGGTTTTCAATAGATATAGGAAAAATGGAGGTTTTGACACAGATTTGTGAAGATTCGCCAATGAGAATCACATAAGAGAGAGGTAAAATAATTTTTTGCAGTTCAAAATATGCATTTTTTACCATATGGAGGTCATTTT